>PVIR01040073.1:0-13561 GCA_004026965.1 Petromus typicus | reverse complement strand
CTTTGTAAAATAATGAAAAATTTTCATTAATTTCTAGATCATTATCATGACAATAGACAATAGATATGATGATTTATAGAAATTCTGAAAATATCTGACATTTACAAGTATAATTTTGAAACTTAATTTTATTTACATGAGTCAATAAGAAAAATAAAGCTAAACTTTTAGCATATTGTTGGTAAAATTTATCATAATTTGTGTATAATTTATTATATACCCAGTTTAAAAATTTTTTCATCTGTAATTTGACATTTTAATCATGGTATAAAATATACTTTTTTGGTTTGACATAAATATGGTATGTTAAGTAGTTTAACATGATTTAACATATGTTGGTTATATTTCAAAATAATTTGGACCATTTAAAAATGTCAAATTGGTAAGTTACTTTTAGAATGTTCTAGTAATTCATTCAGACAACCTGCATTGTAGGTAAGATGGATAACACAAACCAGCTGGGTCAGCCATTCTGTCTTTAAGAAATATCATCATAAAAGACAGATTTTTCATGGGCCCAAGTTCATAAAATTTTGAATTCACAATATACAACAAAGGGTGTAGAACCAAAGTGACATATTTTATAGATCAAGAAGTGAAGTCAAAAATGACTTACACAAAGAGAGAGGAGATCAGAATCAATAAAAGTAGCCATGAAAGAAAGTGCCACTGAAATTCATAGGATTATTAGGAATTATTTTGAAGCATTATATTCTGATAAATTTGAAAATTTAGAATGAATATATTTCTAGACACATACCGCATACTAAAATTGCAACAAGAAGATATAAAGAATATAAACAGATAACAACCATTGAGATTGAAGTAATAATACAATCACTACCAAAAAAATTCTCAAACTAAATGAATTTATTATAGATTTTACCAGACCTTTAAAAAAAAAAAAAGTACCAGCATTAATGCTCCTTGAACTGCAACACGAAATAAAAATGCTAGGAACTCTTCTAAAATCATTTACAAAGCAGAATCACACTGATACCAAAGCCAGATAAGAACTCAAAAAAAAAAAAAAAGGTAGAACAGAAGAAAGTTATAAGTTAACATTCTTCATGAATATATTCTGAAAAATTCTCAATAAGATTATTGCAAACAGAATCCAACAACACCTTAAAAAGATCACACAACATGATCAGGATCATTTCATTTCAGGAATGCATGAAAGGTTTACCATATAAACCCCACTAAGTGTAAAAATATATCATGTAAATACAATGGAGGTAAAAGTTACTTGATCATCTAAATGCAAGATAAAAAAGGCCACTACTCTGTGCACTTTCCCAAGCCTTGTCCTTGGGCTACCAGCACCGCTGAAACAACTATTACCCCTGTGCTCTCTCACCCTGGCAGACAGCCACACCCCCTCATCGAAGTCCCCCATCTCTGTGACACCACAAAAGCCCCCATAACCTGTAGGAGAGAAGGATGTCTGATCTCTAGTACCAGAACTGTACCCATCAGGTTTGTTCTGAAGTAATCCTGTCTGATGAAGCTTGTATCTCTGTGGCTTTTATTTTTTCCCTAACAGAAGGAAGCTAGCTTGTATGCATGGAAATGATTATTGTTGTTATGAAAAATATTTAGTAATTAAATATTAGTTTCTAACTCATGAAACTTATAAAGGAACCTTAATTTTAGATCTCAGATCTGTTACCATATAGACAGCAGACACTATTATCTACAGACATTAAGATTGTGGCAAATACTGATCGTTTCGAAAACTGACTTTTTAATCACTCAGATTAATATATAAAATGGATATTGGGCACAGTGTTATAAACTGATTATTATGTCCATACTTTATTTGGAACTCAGGCAAATTTATTATTGGTCTGAAATGAATCAATACTAATGGATAAGTTGAAATTCATCTCAATTCAAACCCACAGATGAAGTCATAAGTCACATGTAAAATATGGATAGATAGATAGATTTAATATTTATAATGCCTGATACATTCTGTGCTATCTGTAGATTTATCCAATTATAAAGGAAATGTAAAAGTGTACTATAAAAATGACTATGAAAATGACTATAAAAATGATTGTGAGAAATAACTCACAACAGATGCAAAAAAAACTATTTTGAATATTTTAAAATATAGTAATTAAAGAGTAACTGAGGTATATAAATATCTTTGTGAATTAGAAAATATAGTTTGATAAGTATGTTATTTTCTACAAAAATAAACTACAATCCAGTACTATTTATAATTCATCTGGGAATTCAAGCAGAAGCTATCTAATTTTAAAATTTAAATTGAACTAAAAATTATCAAACATCTCAGTGCAGACCCACCTGGGAAGACATGTCCTGACAGATAACAGGCATTCCCCATTAATGAAAAATGAAATGGGGGCTCCAGAAACAAAATCACTCACCACTAGGATTATAGTATTTTTTAAATCAAATCAGTGGAAAGAATAAAGATAATAAATGATTTAGAAATAACTTCATTACTCATAAAAGAAAAAATAGGAAATTGGGATTTTACTTATACTCTTCAAAGTAACAGAGGAGATTAAATAAGTGAATATTATTGACAGCATTGAAATTTGAAAAAAAATACAGAACACCTTTATTTCTTTGAAATACTTAGAAAAGATAACACCACACATAAAAATAAAGTTAACCTATTCTGTCAAATTAAAACTGAAAAAGTCTGATTATGTTAAAATACTTCCAAGAAGACACAGAATTATCAGAGGAATGTTAACAACATATATTGAAGAGCAGATAATTAGTATTTAATTAAATTAGTGATACCTGAACTATTCTTAGCATCTACATAAATAATAGCATGTATTGTGCCCAATTAAAATAATAACAAATAAAATATTATAAAAATATAAAATAAGCTATTCAGAGAAATAGGAGTAGGGATGGCCAACAAAAGGAAAAAAATTCTAAATCTCATTAAAATTACATGAATAGTAGATGAGCAGCAAGTATTAGGATGGCAGGCCTCGCTGAGCATTGGTTTATATATGGAAATGTATGTCCTTGTAGTGTAATGGGTGTATCAACTGATATAAACAGTCAGGAAATGATTTGGAATTATCTTGTACATTTGAAGTTGTACATAACCTAAAGCCCAGAAGTTTCACTCTTCGATGTAGTTCTTATACACTGCAGGAGATCTTCATAATAATATTCCTCTTATTAATGTTTATAACAATAAAATACTGGAGAAGAAATCAATGGACCCATGATAGAGTACCACATGGCTGATAGCTCAAGAATAATTTCAAAATAAAACACAAGACCTTTTTATAAACATGTAAAACTGAACAATGCAGAACTTAGAAATACAGAAAATTATGGAATGCAAAAAAATGAGAATAAGATTAGTTACAATTCACACACTAGAGTTTCTAGTAAAGCTAAGTTATATATACATGTTTTCTTTATTATTTTATTGTTGAAAAGAGTAATATTTTACATAATCCATTGAACATATAATTATTCTGAAAGTTAAAATAAAAGTTTTTTTTTAATGTTTTCCCTTTCCTGAGTTTAGTGGTATATTTAGGTATACATTATGTTCACATTCATCACTGAGAATTTGTACCTGTACATGATATATCTTGGCTCTCATTTTTTCCTATTTCTCTGCTCTCCCTACAACCCCCATCTTTCCTATATACACAAGCTTTGCTTCCATCTTTTGTTTTTGCCATCAGATTTGTCTTTCCTTTTTTTTTTTCCTTCCTCTGCCACCTCCTATTACCCAGAAACATTTAATTAATATATATTTCTTTATGGATGATGTGAAGGAAAGAAAATTAAAAATATAATTCATCGTAGTACATTTGAAATTCAGGTTAGCCATTTACAATCATGTTTGGAAGGGTAAAGAAATCTATTCAAATGTTAAGTGGCCTGTGAGATTTTATGTGAATGAACAGAATAATTTACAATAAAAGCACTTGATGTTTACTAGTATGAAATAGTTTTGGACATGAATACTTAAGAGATATTTTGTAAGCCAAAAGAGTATATTTTTATTCCTTAAAATAGATCACTTAACTATCTTCTAACTGTCCCTCTGGATGAAAATTTGTTTGTTTTCTTTCTTATCACCCAGCAAGTTTGAAAGCAAATACTTTCCGTTCCCAGCATCTGCGGTAACAAATAAACTTGGAATTGGGAGTCTTTAAGAGTTGAACTTTCTTAATGTATAAATTCTTGCATATAATATTCCTCTTGTTTTCAGGTGAAATATTTCAGTAAAAAAAATTCCATAAGAAATAAGTACATCTAGGAAACTACTTCGAGTGTTTCTCTGTAACAGTCACCCTTTTGAATTCAAAACGGAATTTGTATATAAAAGCAGCTTTACTAGAAGTGTGAGAAGAAAGTAAATTTTCATTTTGATTCCTTTAAGATGCAGAGGTTGCTCTGTATTTCATTCATTCATTTTAATGACATCTCTTGCAAGTCTTTTGTGGTGGACCAACACTGAGCCAGCCTCTTGAGCCCTTGTACCATCTTTGGGCCATGACCAGGCTCTCCCTAGCATACAGCACATCCATGGAAGAAGCTGCTTGAAGCATCTGATGTCTTTCTCAAATTTATTATTGGACTTCACCATTTTTTCAGGTCTTTCATTTTCTGTTTCAGTGCCTATCAAATTTAAATGTCCATATCAGATCCATCTTCTAAGAGTGTCAACAAGGGTTTAAATTTGAAAGAGATTATAGGAGTAGGCTTTGACAGTCTACAGTATGTATAGAAGAAGGTAGCTAGGAGAAATATGAAAAAGATTTAAGGGAGAGAGAAAGTCAAACAGATTTTGAGAGAGAATGATTGTTAAACTGTCATGGGGAGTTATTGCTTTCCTGTCCATAATTTTCTACAGCTGAACTCATTGATCCACTCACTTATCGACTGATTAAATAAACATGCTTTGAGAAACAACTAGGTTCATTGGAAACGTGGTATCTATTACCTTAAGAAGTTTTCCAAGAAATAGTTCTGTGATGTTACATTGTACAAGAGATTTTAAGTTCCATTAAATGTTTAAATGTTTAAGGTATAATATGAACAAAAAATTGAAGAAAATTACTGGAATTTACAACAGAATTTGTACAAGACATTGAAAGACTGTTTAACCTAACAGTCTTTTTTGTGAAAGGGGTAACAAAATTGAACTCAGGACCTTGTATTTGCAAGGCAGACATGGTGCCCCTGAGTTAAATCCTTGGCCCAATCATCTGTTTCTTATTGAAGGACATTACATGACTTTTAATACATAAATATGCATTATTAAATTTCAAAAAGATATATACTAGTGATTATTGATTGAATGTTAATTTGCATATTTTTATTACAGAAGATATGTAAAACAAGTACTTCAAGGGATTACAACCTAAAATAATTTCTTTAATATAAAGTATAATTTAAAATTTGGGTTTATTCTCAGTTTTAGTATTAGTAGGAAAAGCAGAAACTTGGAGGGTGGTAGATGAAGGTATTGTTATGGCTATGTTGATACAGGTGTGGTTGTAAATTTTGAACAGTAAGGAAACACAGTGAGTTATTTTCAGGATGATAAATAAGAAACTATAAAAATAATCTCAGGGCTGCCAATATGGTCCATGTTCAATGAGTGATAGTGATATTGAAGAGGATGACGAAAAGAAGAGAAAGGAAAAGAAATCTCCAGGCATGAAAATGCAATATCCCAAGGAACATATTTTGTCTTTATCGAGCATTATTTTTAGCAGCAGACATCTTTGCTGTTATCATACAGTAGTTGTCCTGATTGTCTTGCTTACTCATTTTGAAAACCCAGCATCTTCTCACTTTGTGTGCTGGAGAGACTTGTATGATTAAATGGCTAGGGAACCCTCTTATATACAGAAGGAGGCACAAAGAAAATGCTGTAAGTGAGAAGAGCAAGAAATCGTTTTATGTGTCCCTGTAAATAACAGATTTTCTTTTTGAAAATGACATGTATATATTATATATTGAAGCACTCCCTAATCAGACTAATTTCCTTTATCCAGCTTTGTTAATTTATAACTGAGTATATATATATACATACATACATACATACATACATACATACATACATACATATGATATGCAACATGATAATTTATTATACTTAAAAACTTAAAAATTGTGACTTCATAAATGAATTATATTCATCACATTATTATATTTAAGGACTGATACTTTATACTGAGATTTTAGTTTTTGTGTTCATTGAATCTCCATAAATAGTAGCTCATACAAACATCATTTATTGGCTATGACTATATATTAGAAACTAAAATTTAAAATAAATTTTAGGTTTTAAAAAAATCACCTCTTTAACTTACACAGTGTGATAGCTTCTTTGGGAGCTTATGCAGCTTTTGAAATGCTATAGGATGAACAGAAAAGCATCCATAATTCTCATGCATCATAGTAATGCAAGTGAAAGTCAAAAACAACTCGCATCTAGCTGTCCCTATTTTCAATTTTTAAAACAAGATTCTCTACATTGAAGCTGTTTTAAAGGCAATTGGCTACACATTGTACGAATCAATTCCCCAGTTTGGAAAATAATATTTAACTACATTTATTCATTAAATTTCAGCGAGACAGAGACAGAGAGCAACAGAGAGACTGAAGGCAAAAGAAATATTTAAAATCTGTATTCAAGCTGAATTTAAATTAGGAGAGATCATGATAAGGAGAGAAAAATCATTTGGAAAGGAAAGATTGCACTCATATGATTTTCTTTATCACTTTGCACCAAAGTTGCAAGCCATTTCCCAAATAATATGTGATCAAAACTTGGAAATGTCTTTAACAGTCAGACTACATTCTCATCAAAACTTTCTGGAGGCAGAAAAGAACTCAGTCGCTAAAGGCTAGCCAAGTGAACCTTATTAAAAACAATAAATTGGGCCAGGGTTTTAGCTCAGTCTTTCCAGCGCCTGTCTGACAAGTGCAAGGGCCTAGGTTTGATCCCCAGTAACCACATACAACATTTCTGGGCATGGTGACTCACACCCACCAGCAATCAGTACCATATACCACCATGCCAGGAGTGGTGGCTCATGCCTGTAATCCAGTCTGGAGGCAGAGGCAGGAAGATTGCTGAGTTCAAGGCTGAGTTCAGGACCAGCCTGAACTACAAAATGAGACCCTGTCTCAAAAAAACTAAAACAAACAAAGAAATTAAAAACAAAAATTTAACATATGTTTAATAGATCTACTTAATAGATCTTGTTAATAATTGTCATCAAAACCCAAAATTAACTGGGATAATATCTGGATAAGTGCTAAGAGAAAGGAGTTTGATAGTAAAAATTAGCTCATTAGCAATGAGTTATAACATAACTTGAAAACATTTATATACAACCCAAGAAAAACAATATGGAAGCTTGGCTTTCTAAACTGCTAATAGTTAGGCAAAAGTTTATTTTGATTGGATCAAACTCTGATTCTTTTTTTAATGTTTGAAACTGAGTCAGAATAGACAGAATAGAATGTGGACTTTTCTTCTTTTTCTGGATAATTATCTGTGATTTGTATTACTACAGATCCTTTCCCAAATTGTATAATTTGGATTTGGTTGCTTTCTTTCAAAAAGAAAAAGCTACACACTCTGTGAATAAATCACTAAATTTGGAAAATAATGCTTTATACATTTTTTACAGTTTTTTTTTATCTAGAATAAAAGAAAGTGGTACCAGAAGGACTATGAGGTGTTAAAAATTCTATCACATAAGTTTGAAAAATAAAAATCCCAAGAAACTTCATGTTAAAAAATGAATAAAACATTCATGTACAGTTTTTAATTCCCACAAAATGGTGTGTTTCATAAGATTGATATGGTGAGACTTTTTAAAACAAAATTTGGTCCATTTAATTTGACAGAAAAGTATGTTCCACGTGAAAATCTTCATAACCAACATTTTGTAATGTTATAAAAATAAATCATTTTAATTCCACAATTAGTGAACCATTTTTATTCAAACTATTTTCTCATACTATAAACCTATTAAATGTAAGAACATACTAGTTCAACTTGATACTAACAGACCAAAGGACTTGGTACATAGATTTTCACACCATGAAGCTTTTGAATTGTTGACATTTTAGGAAATTAGAAACTTCTCAGAAAACTCAAATGGTTTGGTCAGTTTGCATTTAGGCAGTTAAGTCAGGCTTAGAAATAATCCCTTCTTTGTTGCCAGAGTGTCTTTGCAGTGAAGCTTTCCTTCTGAATTGTGTGAAGAATTGCAGCAATTATCCATTTCACACAGCTCATGTCTAAATGCAGCAAGATAACGGATTAAGGCACAGCTGAATTGGCCCAGGCCTAGTGCGGCAGCGGGTTTCACAGACCAACGTATAGTACTCCCTAGTTCAGAGAGCTGCAGCAATCCATAAAGAAGAAAAGCCACAGGTTGAGTGCTGTCAGTTGACGGGGATTACAAGCCCACCCACTGTCTCCGTCTATCAATCTCTGCTGACTTTTTCAGCCCAGTTAAGAATCATGCGATCCTTCTTACAAGGAAAAATTGTTCCTAAAATATATTCAGTATTGGTATGAATGATCCTTCTTTTATTATTACTTGGTCGGCTGTTTTTTGTTTTGTTTTGTTTCGTTTTTTAATTTAATTCTTATTGGTACACTGTGAATACACATCATCCTCACATTCAACACTGAGAGTTTGTACCAGAATATGACACAGTTTGATTCTCATTTTTTTCCTTTCACCCCACCCTGCAACCCCCCACACCCTATATACATAATCTTTGTTTCCTTTTTTCTTTATTATTACCACATTCATTTTCCTCTCATTATTTACCCCTCTACTCTCTTCTCTTTTAAATATTTTCTATTTCACAATATCAACTATACATACTACAACTCATTTACAACTTCATTTTCTCATACCAAAGAAAAGATATGATATTTACACATCTGTGACCTGTTCATTTCACTTATGAGGATGCCCTCAAGGTACATCCATTTTTAATATGAATGGCTCAATCTTAACACTTTTAATGGCAGATAATATTCCATTCTATAAAGGTCTGCTGTTTTTGTAAAGCAGCCTCTATTATTCTGTATTCTTCTGCTTCTTTGATTTTTTTAGAACCAATGACTAATTAAATTGAATCACTCTTTCTACCTTAAGTAGAATCTACTATCGTGCTTATTTGGAGGGAGTTTAAAGACACTGGAGGTGATTTTACAGTTGAAGACTGTCTTCTCCCAATGTCTTTCATATAGTAACTTTATGTACATACACAATCTGCAACAACATTCTATGTGTGTGCTTTAATACTTTTTTAGCAAATTATAGCTGGCAATATAATAAAAACTATGTATGTGTTTTCAAACAACCACAAAACTATTAGAACAGGGCCAGGGAGTTAGCTCAGTGATTCCGGCTCCTGTCTTGCAAGCGCAAGGGCCCGGGTTCGATTCCCCAGTAACCACATAACAATACTGGGTGTGGAGACACACGCCCAGCAGCAACCAGTACCACATACCACAGTGCCGGGCGTGGTGGCTCACGCCTGTAATCCCAGCACTCGGGAGGCACAGGCAGGAGGATTGTGATGTGAGTTTGAGGCTGAGCTCAGGGCCAGCCTGAACCACAAAGCGAGACCCTGTCTCAAAAAACCTAAAAAAAAAGCTATTAGAACAAATTGTTAACCTCTTATATACCAAGTATATTGTCCCCATAGATATAATAAATTAAAGATATCACATAATTACATGAGAAAACAATTACATTTTTTGCCACATAATGTATCTGCACTTGAAGGTGTTTGGCTGCAGAACGCAAAGCCTGCTAATTATTAAACTTTAGTTGTTAATTTCTTCTCTAACTCACAAAACATGAATTTCTGTATTCATTTGAAAAATGTAAAGGAACTGACTTTCCAGTGAATAAATCTTCGCATACAGACCATATGTTTCAGTTCATGGAGCATATTTTGAGTTTTAAGAATGAATTGAGATAACACATTAGGTTACAGGATTCATGCTGACCTTTTCCCAGTGGATTTCTGTCACAACTAATTCTATCACTTGTTCACAGCCGAGCTGTACTTGGAAGGGCTAAGCGAGCTACACCATGAATGCAACAACTTTAAATACTAACATTTGTGAAGTACTTGAGGCATAGTTAAAATAAGACTAAATATCACATTTAGAGCAGAACATAGCAACTAGAACCTGAAAATATACTACCTGTCTACCTAAAGGGGCTTTGTAGCTGGGGTTGCTTTATCAATTTTGAGATGATGAGGTTTTCTAAATAACAGGAGCCCAGTATACTCACAAAACCCATCCTGGTGTTGGGAATTGTGACAAAAGAAAAGGAAAAAGGATGCTAAGGGGATGTCCCTCCAAGTTAAGAATGTTGGTTGTTTATATCAAGTGAAAAAGATGAGGAGGGATTTCCCCCCAGGATCTCAGAAAGGATAATAACTGCCAAGGCTCCAGACTGACTATACTTCCGGCCTCTGTAATTATATGAGAATAAATGTATCTCATCAAAAATAGCAAGATAGTTGTGGGGGTCTTTTCTGAGGCAGAGTTCTGAGGAGACAACCGCGGATACAATGATTATGACCAAAAGCTAGATGCTAATGGCACGTTTATTAGGCTGGAAGCAGATTCTTATAACAGTAAAATAGAGTCAAAAGAGCAACAGGTGAGGCTTGGGATAGAAGAAGAGAAACTTCACTCTTTAGAAAAAGGACAGACACAGTTTACCATTATATGTGGAGGAGCCAAAACATCTTAGCCTCTCAGGCTCAAGGGCTTGTGTTAACCAAGACAGCATGTAAACAGACACTTATCTAGGGAATGGGGCTAGTAGAAGGCAGAACAAACAAGGAACAGAAGACTACAGCAGCCTGCCCTCAAGCACAGGTGGAATTTAGGGCTCACGGGGCCCCACCCCTAGTCACTCAGTTTTCCAGAGTCTAAAGCTCAGTGTACAATCATATACTCCTGGTTCCATCCACACATAGTGATGAATTTTATAATTAATATGGGAAACTAAGACAGATAAGTAATTCTATTTTGGGGGAACTTAAGAATTTAAAAGAAACTTCAGTACTTTTTATGATTTTCTATTTCCCTATTGCATGGAAAATGATGCTTAAAAATCATCTATTTCTGCCATGTTTGACACAATCTGCTAATTGAAAAATTTCACATTTTCCTTAAGATTGTCTCTCCAATTTTAATTCTAACTGATTAATCTAGCATTCATATATACTTTAGAAATCCTAAAATATTTGTCATGTTTCATATGACTTCCAATCAGGATAACAGACCGCTATAAAATATGTACATGTGAAACTTTATAAGATAGATCTGTCATTGACCTTTGATTTTGGTGTTCAAGGAGAAAAATAGCAAATATAATTTGTTAGCTGGAAATCAGGATATGGGGATGTGGCCCTTATTAGTCCATTTGAATACTTCTAGTCAACCATCATTCTTTAGCTTGGCCTATAAAGAATGGTACTCATTACCAAAGATTTCTTTTTCTAGATAGTTTTAAATTCCCTCCCTGACCTTCCAGTCTTCAAATGCTTCTGGCATGATTTCTAAATTAAAATAACAAAACCACTGAAACTTTAAAAGCACCCAGAATATTTTGATTCAAGTGTCACAATCTTATTTTTTAAATAGTGGATGAGAAACCCATGGGTTTTAAGGAGTTTGCTCAAAGAAACTGGAAGGTTTTAAGTAAGTTCTAGATTATCTTTGTGAGGAGGCAAATGTAACCAACTTGGAAGTCATGATAAAACCTCTCTTTCATTCCAGTGAAAACTTATCCATGCTACCTATCACACGATGACCCTAAAGGCAATTATAAAACTTATTTTGGAGTGGTATACATCTATAATTTATAATATAAAGTGCTTATCAGTATGATTATTTTTAAGTTTTGAGATTTAGTATACCTTCTTGTTAAATATAACCCTGTATGTGTTAACTGATACTAACCCTGAATAAAATCAACCTCCAATAAATAGAACCTCAGAACAGCTGGGAGTTTTATGTATGAGAATTCACAGGAGGAAAATCTCTAAACCCTCAAATGATACCTATTGTCATTCTATGAACATAGCAATGTACCCATGTTTACAAACTCATATTAATTTAATAATTATGAGGACACAGAAAATAAAGATACAACTAAAAATCAACAAAACATTCAGGTTTAGAACTAAAGACAAACTCTCAATAGGAAAGTATATATATATATATATATATATATATATATATATATATATATATATATATATGTAACATATGATTTTACTTTGTAGTGTGGGTGTGAAATTCAGAAATAGATCTTTAAGTCCAAAACTACAAACATTAATAGTTTAGTCTAAAAATTACAAGTAAATTTCCCCTTAGATTCTAGGGACTGGCCTCTTGCAGAATCGCTTATCAATAGAATGTCCCTGTGGGTGGACACTTCAATAAAGGAGTTCCTGTTTTTGAATTCTGCTCAGAACTCACCCATTTCATTATTCCTCTTGCTAAATGAAATGTGTTCAGCAGTTTGCGTACTAATTGGAGCCAGTCCTTGACTGCGCCCATATCAGTCTCTGTGACCATTTTCTCTTGCTAGATTTTTGGTTAGCAAAACTCCCTTGCATTATATTAATTTCCCCTTTCAGTCCAAATTATTTCCTCTTGCTTCCAGGAAATTATGTTTCTGATAATAAGCTACATCCTGCAATTTCTTTTTCATTCTGTAGTTCCTTTTCTCTCATCGTCGTTCCTACTCAAAAAGACATCTGGTTCTTTGTCCATGTTTTAGGCAGATATGGTTGGTAACATACTCTATTCCATGATAACTTGGAAAGAACCTATTGTTCCTTCCACCAAACAAGTGCAAAGAAAAAAACCCCAATATGTACCCAAAGAATATTAGTGACACTAAGCCAACTGGTAGTTTTACATGTATGATGATAGCACTTAATATTTCAGGGAACCATATAGGAAAAGGTTCTTTACACCCATGTCACTAGCTGTGATTCACAAGAGCAAGCTGACCCCAGGACACAGTACGGACTCACTTAGAAGGTGGGTGGTACATGGGCCATTTTTTTAAATTCAAACCTTAATTGGTATATTATGAATACACATCATCACATTCAACACTGAGAGTTTGTACCAGAATATGACATGACTTGATTCTCATTTCCCCCCCCATATACACAAGCTGTATTTCCTTTTTTTTTATTACTGTCACATTCTTTTCCCCCTTGTTGCTTACCCCTACACTATTTTTCCTTTTAAATATTTTCTATTGCACAATATCATCTATGAATACAACTCATTTACATCTTCATTTTCTCATACCAGAGAAAAGATACATTTACACAGCTGTGACCTGGTTATTTCACTTATGAGGATGTCCTCAAGGTATATTCATTTGAGTATGAATGACTCAACCTTATCATTTTAATGACAGAGTAATACTCCATTGTATAAAAGAACTACATCTTTATTCAGTCTCCAGTTGATGGACATTTTGGTTGTTTG
>PVIR01040072.1:0-13550 GCA_004026965.1 Petromus typicus | reverse complement strand
AAAAAAAAAAAAAAAAAAAAAAAAAAAAAGAAATGAGAAGTCGGACCGGGGATTTAGCTCAGTGGTTCTGACACCTGTCTTGCAAGTGCAAGGACCCGGGTTCGATCCAGTTAATCACATACAGTACTGGGTGTGGAGAATCACACCCAGCAGCAATCAGTACCACATACCACAGTGCCGGGTGTGGTGGCTCACACCTGTAATCCCAGCACTCGGGAGGCAGAGGCAGGAGGATTGCTGGGATGTGAGTTGGAAGCTGAGCGCAGAGCCATCCTGAACTACAAAACGAGACTCTGTCTCAAAAAACCTAAAAAAAAAAAAAAAAAAAGAAAGAAATGAGAAGTCAAGTGTGTCTTCAATTTGCCTCATGATAAGGAGCCCCACAGAGCGACTGTATTCCTACTGAGTCCGCCTTCCAGGAGAAGGGGGCTGGAAGCTAGTTTATACCACAAGGACTCTTATCAGCAGAAAACAGGCACAGTCTATTGAATCAGAGGTCTATGGTTGGAGTGGATATTGTTTAAAATCTTCATACTTGAATCATCTCAAAATCACATGAAACTTGGTAAATCCCAGGAACAGAAGGCCAATAGGTGTTAACCAACTACATGCGCAATAAACAATGCAACTGTTAGCCATTTCTCCTTGGGCGGGAATCAGCAGCAGCCACTTTTTAGTCCAGGAAATGTTGACTGATGGGCAAAATACTTCAACATTATGAAGTGTTTCTGAATCAACCAACTTAGAATGCCAAGAAATGCATTGAAAGAAAAATTAGCTCGTGTGAGTGGAAATGTGTGTTGTGACATAAAATAACACTCTGAGCTTTTGGGTGTACAATGGAAATTGACCTCTAGATGAAACAGACATAGGTAAATCTTTATTTTTCCTCCTCCAGAAAGTTATATTGCACAGGTCTATGAAGCATCTGCTATTACTTTGAATTTTCATGAGAAACCTAGGCAGATTATGTTTATGTAAATAATATGTAGGCAAGCTACTAGTCTAGAAAAGTGATATGAAGAAAAATAGGTCAAAGGCTGCTGATATCCAAATTGTAAAACTCAACTGTGCAACAGTGGATATCTCCACTCCTTACCATGATGAAGGTAACAGACTGTGCCAGAACCATTGACCAGTGGTTTCCTAAACATCCTAACATTGCCTTTTGAATGTTGTCTTGTGGAATTCCTTCTCCTCTGGAATCATATCCAACTGCTGACCTTCATAGTTAATCTTAAATTTCTTCCTTCCTATATCCTACATTGTCCAACTCCTGCCTTACTCATTCCCAACTTTGAATCATAAATACTGTCAATATTTACCTCTAAACTATATTTACTTCTAAACCTTTTAAGAAGAAAGATAATGGGGATTTTTTCTTTTTTTTTTTTTTTTGAGACAGGGTCTAATTTTGGAGTTGGCCCTGAGCCAGCCTCAAACTCACATCACAGCAATCCTCCTGCCTCTTCCTCCCAAGTGCTGGGATTACAGGCGTGAGCCACCACGCCTGGCACTGTGGTATGTGGTACTGGTTGCTGCTGGGTGTGAGTCTCCACGCCCAGTATGGTATGTGGTTACCGGGGATCGCACCCCGGCCTTTGCGCTTTCAAGACAGGCGCCAGAACCACTGAGCTAAATCCCCAGCCCAGGGATTGGTTTTAATCAACATCAAAGGTTAAATATTTGTGTTTCTTTTATAATTGCTTTTTCCAAGTTACTCAGTCTAAACTGTGCCAGAAAAAGGCATTTGGGAATTATGACACTGAATCAAGCCTAAATTTTATTTTGGAAACTATAGCAACCTGATCTGTGTAATAAGTGCCTGGGTGAATACATACTGAGCATTCCCATTCTTTAGCATGATCTTTTTTTTCACTGTGAGAAATCAAACTCAGAACCTCGTGTATGCTAGGCAAGTGCTCTTCCACCGTGCTACTCCCACAAGTCTCCTCTACTTTTTGGTATTTACTTTAACAGAGACACCAGGCTTTGAACAATAACAAACTTTTGGGTGGGGCATGATGGTACATGCCTGTTATCCTGTACTTGGTAGGCTGAGATAGGAGTTCAAGACCTTGTCTCAAAAACAAAAATAGAGTTATAAGTGCGACCAGTTGTATGCCCTCCCCATGACATGTTTTCTTAAATTTTTATAATTTGTGTGTCTTATTGTACTTTGTTACGTTATTCTAGTGTTAGAGTGTGTGTTTGGAAATGAGTAAGAGATAGACAAATATCAGAAATGTTTTAAAAAATGAAAAAAAAAAATCACCCCTAATGATTTTCTCCCCGTCGGCCATCCCCAGTACCTTTCTTCCAGTTCCCATGTTGCTCAGCTCCACAGGCCTTGATCTGTTTATGTTAGTGTCTGACACCTAACAGGATGCCTGGGATAAGAGCAAGTAGGGTCTGAGAATGCCTGTCATGTTAGTCTACTATGCTTCCAAAATAAAACACCACAGTCTGATGTCTTACTCAACAGAAATTTGTTTCCTGACGGTTTTGCAGGCTGGAAGTCCAGCATCAGTGGAGTTCACACCCTCTGAGGGCTGAGCAGGAAGGATCCATTGCCAGCTTTGTCCTTGCTGATAAGTTGCTGTCTTCCTGGACTTTTCCCTGTGTGCTCCAAATTTGCCCTTCAGTACAAGTGACATTGGGTTAAGACACACCCTGATGATCTCCTTGTAATTTAATTATGTCTGTAATTATCTTATCTTCAACTACATCACATTCAAAGGTATTGAGGTTATGACTTTAACATGAATCTTGGAATGAGGGGGCACAATTTGACACATAATGCTAGTATTATGCAGCGTTATGTTAAACTATGTTCATATATTATGAAATCCTAGCAATGAAATGAAAATAGACATGGGGAAAGAAAACCCTAATGATGACATTCTTTGTAACATGACTGAGATGCGAGCTCCTTCCTGCAGGTGAGTGGGTGTCACCCATGACTATGAAAAACGATCGTCTCAGAGGTGAGCCGAGCCTCCTCCCTAACCCTGAGAGGCCCTGCACCAGTGCACCTTAATTTTATGGACTTGGTCTCTTTGCTCCTGAGACTCAACCCCAAAAACAAAAGCTCCATCCTGTTGGGAATTTCTCAGTGGTTGGCAGTGGAGGAGCAGACTGCCACCTTCCTTGTACAGGTGAAGAAACACCACAGAACTGAGAAGCCCTGTGGCCAAAGTTAAGGAGCCACTGAGTTATATCTCAGTGGAATCTCGAGAACTGGAACTTGGGCCTATTGCCTAACAAAGAAGGACTCTTTCATCACACCACACACTTGCATCTGAGGGTCCCCTGCCCTCTCCCATCAGTCAACATGACCTACTCTTGTGACAATATCTGGCTTTTCTCAACCGCTTTCATCCTCCTAAATCTTTCTTTTAACAAATTTATCTTAATTGGTGAATAAGTATATCATTGATACCCCCTGAAGATTAGAATATAGGAATTGAAGCTATGGTCATTGTTTCTCCTAAATCCCATCAACCCAAAGAAAAACCCTGTGTCTGAACTGTATGAGGTGTTAGGTTTCTTTACCTTCTTTACCTTCTTTACCTTTTTTACCTTCAGATCCAACTTTGACTCTTGGTCTTAAGTGTAAGTATACGCTGGAAGGTAGGAAAAGCATTCCAACCGAGTGATGCTTGAAAACAAGGAACCCTTTGCTCTACTGGTTTGGATTAACACACCATCACTGACATTTGAAGCTTCAGGTTAGATATCATCTACCTAATTCAGCTTTTTTAAAAATTTATTTTTGTTTTGTTTTGTTCTGAGACAGTCTCATCATGTATTCCAGGCTGACCTCAAACTCCTAGTGATCCTCCTGCCTCAGCCTCTCAAATGCTAGGATTACAAGTGTGTGCTACCACACCTGGCCTTACCTGGTTTTTTGAGGCATTATCTCACTATGTAGCTTAGGCTGGCCTTTAACTACCTCCATTGCCTGGGCTACCCTGAAACTTGTGGCGATCCTCCCACCTCAGCCTTCTAAACGCTGGGGTGACAGATATCCACCACCATCCCATACCTGGTTCTAATGCAGCCTCTTTACAAATAAGGAGACTCAGAGCAATAGCTTGTCCACGGTCTTGCTTTTAAAAAGAAATCTAGAAATAGATCTTTTTCTTTGCCATCCAAACTCTTACTACCCCTTATCATCTACTGAATGGCCCATTCCTACGTTGAGGAGATATAATTAGCAATTGAGCTGGTCTTTCCCCATGAAGGTGGAAGAAATGGTAACTCTAATATTCTTTGTCAGCGTAAGGTTTTACAGGTGGCAGTGTCATGTCATCTTTAAATATGAGAGAATAGATGGTGCTTTCTGAATGTGTATTTTGAAGTGGCCATCTGACTGTTCCCTGATGTGACTCACACCTAAACTTCTCTGTGCATGGGAAGTGCCAGGCATATTCACTTTTAATAGTGTAAAGAATTCTATAAAACTTATGTTCTATTAAAAGGAAAGTTTTACTAACTTATTTTCTTTTTTCACTTTGAATGTCTTCAAAATTAGTATTTTTCTAATCTCTTTCTTTTCAGGGTTATTAAGTTGAGTTAAATTATATTAAACTCCAGCTAGGATTCAATAGAATTTCAGATGTGGTGGAGGGGTCAGCCCTCCCGAGTGGTCTCAGAACAGAGGGCGTGTTGAGACGCAGACAGTTCATGCCGTGTGAACGTTAATTCTAGAACATTAGACTTACTGTGGTAAGTGGATTTCTGGATGTTTCTCTGTGGAAGTCTTGGAATAGTTCTCTCCTTCCCTTTCTTGAGCCAAGAAAGCTGAACAAGAACAATTCAATTTCAATCTGTGGAAAAACTAAACTCGATGAGCCAAGCACAGTGTGCAGGTAGTTTAGTGGGGGGCAGGAAGGAGGGGCATTTTTCCCCTGCTGGATGTGATGAAAATATCTGTATTTCTGTTTAAATGTTCTGAGATATATTTACAAGCTGTGTTTCTGAGGGGTGTTGGCAAGCTCCATTGTACAATCTGAGACCCTACAGAGTGAAATTGGCTTCCATGTCCCGGTGTCTGTGTTCTGTGTGAAGGATTTGGAAGGAACCATAGTGAGGCCTCAGGAAGCAGAGATTGCCTGGGGACTTATCCTCCTGAAGGCGATTTGTTTTAAAGTTGATAATCTCTAGGGCTACCCGAGTGTCCCACATCTGCCCTGAATTGAAAACAGATTCCTTTAAGAGCCTTGCATCAGTGCTGCGGATTCGTGAGTCAGAGAGGAAGTGGGAGCCCGCGTGAACGTATGGCCCGGTAGTCACAAGCAGCGCTCTGCATGGAGGACCCGGAGCCTCGGGTATGTAGCCTGTGCATTTTCTAGCTTTAATATTGCCGCGTGTGTGTGTGTGTGTGTGTGTGTGTGTGTGTGTGTGTGTGTCTGTCTGTCTGTCTGTCTGCCTGTCTGTCTGTGTGCCTGTCTCTGTCCGATACTGAGGCTGGAGTATTCAGGATGGGACTCGCGGGAGCTCTCAGTGTGTACAACTTTTCAAAACTACCAAGGAATTGATCAAAATTCTAAGAGACTGGGAAGTTTCTGCTTTGGAATTCTTCTGAAAAGTTTTACCGTTTTTGTGGCTTGCCATTTATTATATAAGATATATTGATATAATTATGCCGATGCTTATTTTCGTCCGAGACTCTGAAAAGCTTTTGTAAGCCAAGGAAAGTTTTTACTGTCACAGAGCTGCTCCGCCCGCTGCTTATCTTGGAAATTTTTAAAAAGATTTCCACATATGCTAAGAATGAAATGGATGTAACTGTACTTCATGTTACAAGCCCAAGGGCACTGGGGTCATTAGATTAACTATGCGCGGCATCTGAGACTCTATGGAAGAAGTTTACTTCTCGGCTTGCTGAACAACTTTGTGCTGAACATGATAAAGTTCTTTGCCTTTTAAATTAAGCAAGAGATTTGCTTTGTTCATGAAAGATGATTAAAGAAAGAGAAGAGTATATGAATCAGCAGTATAGGTCTGCACGCCGAGCAGCTTGGTGTAGGGATCCCAAGACCTGGGCCTGGCTCCGTGGCCCTTTCCGATTTCTTCTCTGTTCGGGTATGGGCTTGGGTGAGCAGAGGCCTGTCAGTTTTTTTCTCACCATCTCTGAGGAGGTGAGGACGGTGTCTGGAAGAGCGGTGCCTGATAAGTGCTAGGGGAGTAAAAGCGGAATGGTGGGAGGAAACTGAAAGAAATGTCAGTTTGGACCAGTTGAGCTGGCAAGCCTCTACTTGGGTGAATCTCCACTCTATTTTGGCAAGTTGGGACCAGAAGTAAATAGAGGTGACAGGTAATCAAGAGGAAGGCGTTTGGAGCAACTGTGCATCGAATGCAGAGTGCTGTGGCACTCTGCGGCCGGAGTCTGGAGAGGCAGCAGTCACACCTTGCGAGTTGACCGGGAGCCCCAGGAAAGAAGGGAGGTAGAGAGTGAACGGTCGCACTGCTCTGTTTCCCTCACCGAGGGCAGAGGTGCTCATCCGCAGCTTTCTGACAGGACAGAGCCTGTGCTGTTCCGCGCAGCTCCCCTGCACTTAGAAACAATAGGCCAAGAGCAGCCCGGCTGGCAGGTAACATTTTCAGTCCAAACGCCAAGAGACTGCTCCCTCTTGACAGGTTGCCCGCAGCTCTTGAAAGAGAGAAGGTTCTTCAGATGCCAAAATTTGACTGGAAACTATGTCATGGGACTATGCCCTCTTAATCCCAATGAGACAGAGGCTTTCTTTTAGAAAAAGAAGCCAACACATTCGAGTTTTTGTGCTTGAGGATGCAAAAAGATGTTTTGATCAACTCTGACAGAAAAGGAAATTTGCAAGCTTAGAAATACCATTCTTGTCCTATCTGAGGCAACCAGCAATGGACTTTAAAATTGGAAGAAATGTTTCCAGTCAGGCATGGTTCCTTTTTGAGCACTGGCTGTGTAGCATGTCTTACTTTAACTAACCAAATTAATCTACCTGCTTAACTCCTCCCAACAGAACAGGAGAGTGTAGAGAGACTTGCACAGTAATATGTGGATTATAAACTCAGCTACTGTTGCCTTAGACACAGTCCACACCCCAAAACTCCTTGTCTCTTTCTTAGCAAAAGGAGAAGTGGCTCCTCTTTTGGAACAGTGTCTTCTTTCCCTGCCCCTTCTCCTCCAGCCAGGCATGTAATGATATGCCACCAAAGCACCAGTGGCTATGCCACTACACCTGTTCACAGCGCCAGTGCTGTCCACAGGGTTTTTTTGTTTGTTTGCTTGTTTGTTTGTGTTACTTAATATTTTTAGCCGTCATTGGGAATTCAAAACACATTGTCCTGAAGTTAGGTTCCCTGCTGTACTCCTGAATACAGATTTATCCTTAGTACAAATAATTAACTAAAAATCTCTGGAAGAGAAAAAAAATACCTGTAATGTTGTCTAATTGCACTGGAGAATAAATGTTACACTGAAATATGATAAGTCTTTTGAGAAATTTTTGAATATCTTTGAAGATTTATTTTTAGTCCTGTGGACTGCTCCTTTCTTGGTCTGGGACCTAAACACCTATCCCAAGTACTCCCCCAAATGCTCCACCAGTAATCACCTAAAGTTCCAAAAACGCTTGTTCCAAAATCCTCTCTTAGAAACATTAAAAATTCCCCTCCTCATCTCTCCATAACACTGTATACGTACTGCTGTATATTTTGATTTACTGAATGATAGTACAATTTATGTGCTTATTTGTTTAGAGAGAAATACTTCTTCAAAAATTATTGAATGCCAACTCAGCTCCTAGAATCAACAGCAAAGTCCAATTTGGTGGGCAGCTCTATGGAGATACTTTTCAAATTAAAAAACAAAGTAGTATGTTAATACCTGAAAAGTTAGAATAGTATTCTGTAAAATAACTAATAAATGAGAGTATTTATATGAATAATCAGATGGATGAGGATGTACTGATGAATAGATGTTTGAATGGTGGGATGAGCGGGTGAATAGAAGGATGTAGGACAATTGGGTGGATAGAGTACTGGAGGAAAAATGTTTGAAGGGTGAATATCTATATAGAAACTTTTTTCCCCCAATACCTGGGACCAAACTCAGAATCTTGCACTTGCAAGGCAGCCATGGTGCCTCTGAGCTAAATCCTTGGCTCTAGAAACTCCCATAAAATTTGGAGTAAGACATTTAGATAGTTCAAGAGGATGAGACTGATGGAATTTGTCCATTTTTATTTTACTCCTACTGTTTTATGTGAAAAATTCTATCAGGAGTGGCAAGATATTGGAATTTAAAGTCAGGACATATGTGTTCTGGTCCTAGCTCTCTACTTACTAGATGGGTGGCCTTCAGCATGTTATTTACTTTTATTTTTTCCTTTTCTTCATCATAAAATGGAAGTAATACCTGCCTCAACAGAGCTGTAGTTAGGATTAAGTCTTAATCCATCCAAGAGCTCTAGTCAAGTGCTTCCATCAGACAAGGTGGAAGATAAGTGTTGGTAAAACAATGGAGCTAAATCCAAAATGGCAGATAGAACTCTGAAACCAGAAGGAACTTGGGCCTCTGCCCAGCAATGGCCTCTCCCCTCAGGCTCTTTTGTCTCTTTCATTTTGATGCAGCATGTCAGTAATTTGGCTCTGTTGTTTGTTAGCTTTGTCCTCTGTCACTTGAATGATCAAAATAAAATAAAACTTAGAAGGATAGAAAGGAAGATAGAAAAGTGTTCTCATTTTTCTTCTTGGAACCTGAGAAATGTCTGAGTGCCTTGCACCGTTCCTAGTATTTCATATATGTAGTAACAGCATCCCTAAATGACTCATACTCAGATATATTTCACCAGAAGCCAGGCCCCATTCTATGCTTCTCTCAGTCTTCACAATAATATAGTGAGTAACCTAAATCACGTGTGTAGGAGCAGTAATTAAAGCCAAGCAGTGTGGCCCCAGAGTCACACTCTTAAATGACAACTATAAGTGGATGTCCCACAGGATGTTACAGCTGATGGTCAGAAGGCCAACTCGGCTTGTAGAGTCAATAGCAAAGTCCAGTTGAGTGGGAAGCCTATGGATATACTTTTCAAAGTATCCCGTTAACACCTGAAAAGTTAGAGTGGTAGAATTTTATAGTATGGAGGAGCATTTGATTCATTAGGTCCAGCCAGGTGATTGTGCTGAGAGTTTCAGGGAAAGTTGATCTGAGTGTCACAGGTGAGAGTCTCTGGGGACAGACACAGGCAGAGGTCAGACAGTCCGGGCCACCCAGACAGAACAGCAAGGGCAAAAGGGCATCATCTTTGTTCAGATAATATCCAGGCAAGTATGCAAAAATTCTTACTGAAAACTTAGAGATATTATTATGTTGACATTCCAGTTGTTTTTAGATATGAAAATAAAGAGAACTATACTTTCTATGGTTTTTTTTGTGTGTGTACGTGTGTGTTACTACTGAACTCAGGGCTTCATGCATACCTGAATACCAGGTAAACACTCCAGCACATATCAAGCCCAAGAATCTTGTTTCTTTATTATTTTTTTTAAGTAGGGTCTCACTAGGTGATTCAGGCTGGTCTCTTAACCATCTAGCCCAGGCCAGACTTGAATTTGCTATTTTATTACAGCAATCTCTGTAGTTTGGGGGTTACAGGCATTTGTTGCTACTCTTGAATTCATTTTGGTTTCTTTTGTTCAACCCGTTACCTAGACTGGGTTGAACAAGTTCATGCTCTAAGTAATTCCTGTATCCGTCTGCTGACCTTGGATGATGGGATTAACCTGTCAGGCAGGAGAGAAACACTGTGGTGTTTTCCCTGATTGCTACTTGCATCCTAATTCTCCTGCTTTAGGTCTCTGTCCTGTAAGTCCTATATTTTCAGTGAATGGACTAAATAAAAGCCTAATGTTAATTTATATTCATTTCCTACTTTGGGATAAGTCATTGTCACTTTCATTTCTTTTCCTTCCCCTTTAAATTGCTTTGAGTAATATGATTCCATTTTCTCCTATGGAAAATAGGTAATTTTTCTCCAATCATTAACACATTCAACAAATTTAACAAATTCTGATGTGAAAAACTGTTAGGCAGGCAAAAATCATGTAGGTCCTTCCTCTTTCTACCGACATGAATCATTTGTTATCAGCAGTTCTAGATAAAGTCGTTGTGCACATTGTGCTGGTCTTCCTCGTGCAAAGCCATCCGCATGCCCCACTGGGGTTTCAAGACATGATTTAGGGGGCCGGGGAGTTAGCTCAGTGGTTCCAGCGCCTGTCTCGCAAGTGCAAGGACCCGGGTTCGATTCCCCGGTAACCACATAACAATACTGGGTGTGGAGACCCACACCCAGCAGCAACCAGTACCACATACCACAGGGCCGGGCGTGGTGGCTCACGCCTGTAATCCCAGCACTTGGGAGGCAGAGGCAGGAGGATTGTGATGTGAGTTTGAGGCTGAGCTCAGGACCAGCCTGAACCACAAAGCGAGACCCTGTCTCAAAAAACCTAAAAAAAAAAAAAAAAAAAGACATGATTTAGGGATGAATAGGTCGAGAGGAGTGAAAAGTGATCAGGAGGTCTTGTCTGCCTCTAACCACTCATAGCGTCACCCTTACTTCTGACTCAGAAAAACAAAAATAAATAGTGTTTGCTATCTAGACTCAGTCAAACCAGAAGCCACAAGGAGTGCCAGGGTCCCTTTTGGAAGCTGTGAGGGAGAGGGAAGGAAACAGAGGCCTCACAGGCGAACTTTCCAGGTCTCTGTCTCCACTGTGTCCTCCCTCCAGCCTGGCTGGAGGACCTCTTGTCTAAAATCCCATTCGGGTAAAACTCATGCCCCCGTGGAGCTCTTGTACATCTGTTCAGGTATCCTAGAAATAAACATTTAATTAAATTTTAATTTGATTTGAGTTGTAAATAAAAGGCTTCCCACAATGGACTAAAAAGAGCTTCAGTATCCCAAAGTAGGTCAAACAGAAAAATACTTTCAAGTACACAAAACAATCCTATCATTTAAAATATTAAAGTTGTCAAGTTCAGTAAGTACTTAATATAAATACAAAATTAATAAGTTACTTGTACCTTTAGAAAATTATTGTTTATTTTTAAACTACCCAAAGAATTAATACCAAAAGAAGTATGGTAGTAAAATAAAATCTAGACCCTCAAACACAGGCTGAATTTTAAACAAATATCTCATTGGGTAAAACAGTTTTTCAGAAACTAATTTTAAGGCTTTCCCGGCATACATGAGGGTTTGAGTTCAATCCCCACGAGAGGATATAGAGAATATTTATAATAATCTTAGAATGAGAAAACTTGCTTTGCATTCAAAAGGCCCTGGGTTAGATCCCAACATTTAAAAGAAAATCTCTCATATGACTCCCTAGTGCATAGGGACACGGAATAATCTTTTGTTGAATAAACACTGAATAATTCTGGACTGTCTTAGACAACCCGGCTCAGCCAGCAGTTAGGCCCTATTCAGTCGGTCATGACTTGGGTCAGCATAAATTAATATTATGGGTAATTCTTAGACTGCGTGAAAGTAGCATCTCTGAGAAGAACAGTCTGGGAAACAAAAGTCCCAGCTTCCAGGATTTCCTTCTTAACCTTTAAAAAGGGTAACATTCTAGTTAGAAGCTGAGGGGTAAATGAGATCATATTCATCCTTCCATTCTTTTAAAACATAAACTTGTATATTTACAACCTGGCAGATGTTGTTGTTGGGCCTCTGAAATGGTAGTGAACAACTCAGCCGAGGTGTGTCCCCCTGTGGGACTTCGCATTGTACCACAGAGCACTCAGGATGCAAGTCCTGCCATGCCCAAGCACTGCACCTTCCTCGGAGCATGCAGCAAAGGGGCCTTGAATGAACAATCAGCTTGGAAGTCAGATGCTACCCATTTGAAGCCTGGCTCTGCAGCTTGCCAGCTATTCATCTGCCAGGGTCCAGAGTGTCCTGGGAACAGTTTCTAAGCCACAGCCTTTGTCTGTAAAATGAGTATAATAACACCCACCTTGAGGATGAAATGAGACATACTGGCCATAAGATGTCAGCAGAGTACCTGGGACATAGTAGCTGCTCAATAAATGATAACCTTTTAACATTAAGGAAGAAACAGTTCATGAAAGTGAATTCATCCTCTAGTGTTTTCTCCCAGCTGCTTCTCGGCCACCATACTCCAGCAGGTACCTGTACTCTGAGCGTGAAAGAGTGTCCTTCGCCTCACACTGAGACCCTGCAGCTGGCAGGCACAGTCCCTTCCCCTCCTGCCGGGTGGCTGAGTGGGCCAGAGAGAGAAGGGGACTGTCAAGAAGAGAGATAGTTGCAGGTTTGTTCCGTCTCTTCCTCTCTGCACCTGAGGTCACCTGGGCCCTGTGACAGCTGCTACAGACCCATACCACATGCCTTCCTGCCTTGGAGCCTGGGGTGGGGAGGAAATGACTACAGCATGTGTCAGCGTGAGAGATTTTACGACCCCATAAGGTCAAGGAAGAGTGAATATCTCAGTCTCACACTGGCAGGAATAAAGACATCACAGTCTTGAAGTTCTTTTTTTTTTCTTTTTAAAAGCTTTACTCTTTTATTCCTCCTCTCCCAACAGAAGTACTATGGGAAACACATTGAGTTGTCAAGGGCATCATTCTCTGTGCTGTTAAAAAATACACTGAATAATATGAACCAGGATGGACCAGAAACCCGACCACACCCACCCATGACTTACTACAGTTTAACCATGTAATATCTGTTAACAGTAACCAGAGACAGCCACTGCAAGCCAAGGGAGAAAAGTCACCCTAATTACCAAGAAAGAAACATACCAGAAGGTTTTTCGTGATAAGAAACCAAGTGGCAGGCTGACTATTTTTATCATTTTTCCCACTTTATAGAAGAAATACAAGAGCATTTATATAAAAATTAATACTTGGACTTGGGGTATATCTTGGTTGAACAATGTTTATCTAACTTGAATGAGGTGCCAGGTTTGATGCCTAGAACCATTTATTAAAAAAAAGAAAGAAGAATGGAAGTAATACCCAGAAACACCCACTATTGGCCATATTTTATTTCTCAACTTTGAAAGTTTATTTTATGTATAATTTCATATCCTTATTTTCACATAAAATTTTATTTTATTTTATTTATTTTTTTAAGGTTTTTTGAGACAGGGTCTTGCTTTGTAGTTCAGGCTGGCCTCGAGCTCAGCCTCAAACTCACATCACAGCAATCCTCCTGCCTCTGCCTCCCAAGTGCTGGGATTACAGACGTGAGCCACCACGCCCGGCATTGTGGTATGTGGTACTGGTTGCTGCTGGGCGTGAGTCTCCACACCCAGTATTGTACGTGGTTACCGAGGATCCAACCCAGGCCCTTGCACTTGCAAGACAGGCGCAGGAACCACTGAGCTAAATCCCCGGCCCCACACAAAATTTTATTAAGTGCATTTCCAAATACCAATAAAATACATTTGCAAAGTACTTTTTTGAGGTCCACATAATGTCCTAGCATAGTTGGCCCAATCATTCTTTTTTTTTTTTTTTTTTTTTTTTTTTTTTTG
>PVIR01040071.1:0-13547 GCA_004026965.1 Petromus typicus | reverse complement strand
CATGATTATTACCAAGAGCCATCATCACATTGTATTTGAAATCTCCCTTCCTAAAACACTCAAAAGAAGATTCCTCCAGATCCGTAAAAACTAATAAGCGAAATAAAAGAAAACCAAGACTCTTTCCCAGATATCTACTTAAAATATCCAAATTAGGCTGTGAGAGAAAAATGTTAAGTCCATTAGTACACTAGTCCAACTAGTATTTTGTAGCAACACGTTCTAAGATATTGCTACAGACTGTGAAAAACTGCACTGAAGATGGTGGAGGAGTACGGAGGACATACCCAAGTGCATGCTTTCCCTCCAGAGGGAAAGTCCAATGTACAAGTGGCTGTACGGGCTGCCTCTGAAAGATGGCATTTGGTAATCGTGTAAGTTCCTGCAACTAAAAATTCTTCCCAAGGGCATAAGAAATCCTCCAGTATATTGCTAAACCTCTTACTGCCATCATTCTGCTACCACAATCACAACTATTGCTGGACATTGCTTAATTTTTGTTCTAGGGACTTTATGCATGGTGATTCATATAGCAACTACAGTGATACCTGTAACGACTGCATGAGGTAGCATTATTATTTTCAATTGACAGATGAGGAAGCAAAAACAGGTATGTGTCCTAGATAGTTTCTATATAGAAGACGGTCCCTACTAGGCACGTATTAGCGAGAGCTTGTTAAAAATGCAGATTGTCAGGACTAGCCTCCAGATGACTAAATAACAGCCTACACTTTAACAGGCTGCCCAAGTGATCTAACTGTACATGAATATTGAGAACACTACTCAAAGTAGGTGCACTAATTGAGATTTCAATCTGACTGTCTCCAGCTCAAAGAGTCAGATATTTAAAAGTAGCTCTTCTTGAGGTAATGACATTTACCACTGAGTATATTTATATGTAGGAACAGCTTTTTCCTTAGCTGGTAATATTTGATACCTAGAATTATGCATATCAGAAAAGGGTGACTTGGGAATCACAGAACTGGAATTCTCACATGGAAGGCAGAGAGGACCACAGGGAAAGGAAATGGGACTGATAACACAATTTGTCCAATTCAGCATGTTACCCAAATAGTCCCGGCTCACCTGAAGTGGTCCTGATGTCATGTAATCCCACAGGAAACTCGAGCATTTAACTGAACGATGCACGAGATCACCTTCTACAAAGCAAGCTGACCAGATCCCAGGAATAAGGACCAGAAATATTCCTTGCTAGATGGACATACTTGAGCTTCAGGTCCTGATCTCAGATAATCAGCTCATGCTAAGCTTTGAAGATATAAAAACTATTTTACTAAGTTTGATAAATGGATATATCTGTATGGGTGAGACAGTTCTTCTAAATACAATTTTAATTGTATCCACCATACATAGTAAATTAAACTATACTGACCAAAGAGCATCCGCTTGAGCTTTGTACTGATACTTTTCAAGCGGATAAGTAATTATAATTATTTATTTTTATGTAAATTAGCATGAAATTTTGAAAACAGCACCACTTAACCTAAGCTGTTTAAACAATTTTCTACAGTTTTATGCTACTAACTTTCCTAATATAATCATTGTGTTGTCAGAATAGAAAAATTAAACTCTAGGTCATCTATAATTTAAGTTTTCATAACTAAGTCAGCTTCTGTATTTTTCACTAATAGCTAACTGGATATTATTTTATTTTCTTCATTTTATAATGAGAATATTTTAGCAAGGGATTTTCAAACTATATACGTGAAAAATTTTAACACTTAATGAGAGATTATTTTCATCTTACTTTGGAGGAGAATTTAGGGTTATTTTAAAGAATATTTTATTCTTATTCATTATATTGTAATACTATAACCTGTGGTTCAAATAGACACTCATGTTGCATTAATATCCATACCTTTGACTTTCGTTTTATTTAAAAATGAATTTTCAAGGTCAAGGATTTAGCTCTGTGGTTCCACCATCTGCCTAGCAAACAGAAGGTCCCGAGTTTGATACCCAGTAACCACATACCACAATGCCAGTTGTGCTAGCTCATGCCTACAATCCCAGCATTTAGGAGGCAAGGGCAGGAAGACTGCTGTGAGTTTGAGGCTGGCCTGGGATACATAGTGAGTTCAGGGACAGGCTGAACTACAAAGTGAGATCCTATCTCAAAAAAACTAATAAATAAAAATAAAAATGAATTTTCAGTCCTGTGTTTATCATTAGAAAAGCTTCCAAATTCTAGATCATAGAACGATTTGTTAATGAATATATTTAAACTAAGGGGGAAAAAAGAACTTTGGGTAGACTTATAACATAAATGAAAGGAATATAGGGCAACTCATTTTTAAAAGAGGAATGACAATTTTCTATCAAGCTTTCATTTTATTTTTTTATTACTTTTGTGATTATTATTTGGATTTTTGAGACGGTCTTGCTATGAGAGGCACTTGATCTTGCTCTGTGCTCTTGCTATGTACTACAAGCTGGACTTGAACTCATTATGTAACCCATGCTGGCCACAAACTTGCAGCAATTCTCATGCCTCAGTTTCCCTCGGGCTAGGATTACAGGTGTTACCACTCTGACCCAAACTTTCTAATAGTAGAGACTGTATACTAATTTTATTCCACAAATGAAATTTTAATTACTGTTTATGTAATCAATACAGTATTTGTTAGATTATTCAGGATTATATCTGAGGAAAATCTGAAAATGTAACAAAGAAGATAATATTTCATTTTGCGTAGGCAGCTGTGTATGTGAAGATTAAAGGCTCTGATGGTGTCTAAAAATAAACTCTTTTTATTTTCGGTACACAATAATGCATGCGTGAGCATTGTGACCATCTTAAAATCTCCTAGAATGAGCCCTCAGATAGACTGTACATTTCACTTTCCAGACTTCAAAGCTGTTTAGCAATATTCTGGTTATCTCCAGAATATTCTGGTTATTACCTCCAAATGTTGCAGCTTAAAACAACCTCCATTTGACTATTTATCACAATTGTATAGAACAAGAACTTAGGAAAGGCATGACTGAGAAGAAGCTATGGGCTGGACTATCCCGCAAAGTCCCTCCAGCTTGAGTCATGGAGCCTTGTGTGATCTCGATGCGTTTGGAGAAGAAAGTGAGCTCAGACTCACAAGTGGCTGCAGCGCCCTCTGTGGCCTCTCCAACACATTGCTCTCAGATGGTCCCAGTTCTGTTTGGACGCTCGCGGTTCCCATGAAAATGTTCTGGGAGACCTGGACAGAAGGTACAGGGCTTCTTCTCAGTTAGCATAAGCAGCCCCAAAATATCACTTCCACTTCATGCACTGACTAAGTGGAATGTGGATTCCAGGATAGAAAATGGGGCATTAAGTCAACCCAAAATAATTTAAATGAAACATGACCTTTAGTTTAAATAAATGAATAAGCATTCATATATGCATATATCTTGGGTCTTTGTAACATCCTGCAGAAATGCACAGCGAAGGAATAAGTGGAATCAATATGGGACATAAAGGAGGATCACATGTATACACTGGCAGAGGAAAAGTGAATGATTAATCATTCAAAATTTTGGTGACTCATTGCTATGAGGGAAGGACACAACAATTTGAAGAAACACATTAAAGATAATTTATCTGTCCATAGTGAAAGGGAATAGAGGAGACACTGCTGCCTGAGGACAACAAAAAGCTTTTAATATGGAAGGAAAGGACAGTGGTAAAGCAGTACAACACCCAGTAGGGAATCAGGACAGCCTTGCACAGAAGGTCCCAGAAGGAGAAAGGACATTTAAGTGGCTATCAGATACTAAATTTCTAGGATGGGACTTTATCATCTTTTCATCTGATCATATGAGCAGATGATCTTTAAGCTACAGGCTGCTAGAAAGACGACACATTCCCATTCAAAGCAATGTAGTAAGAGGGAAAAGACAATAAATAATGCCTGTTATTTAACTTCAGTCAGGAGAGAGAGAAGGATGAAGGTTTGAGTGATGGGCAAAGTGTGGGGGGAAAAGAACTGATGGAGAGAGATTACATATTTGTACTACAAAAGGTAAGATGTCATTGGAGATTTACCTAGAAAATCTAAATAGACCCATTGAAAGCATTGATCATTGCCAGCTTTGAAGATGAAAGAGGATCATGAGACGAAGAATGCAAGTATCCTCTATAAACAGGAAAAGCTGATAACAATAATATTAATAACACAACAAGGAGAGATTCTTCCCTATGGTCTCCAGAAAGGAAAAGAGTCAGCTGACACCTAGATTTCTGTTCAGTCGCACCCATTTCAAGCTTCCAGCTTCCAGAATTTTACAATAATGTATGTCTTGTTTTAAGGTCTTAAATTTGTGCTAGTTATGGGAAATTATGGAGCACTTGCAAAAGGAAAAATAAAAGCATTTAAAAGTATTTGCAAACTGTTGTTCAAGAATGACAAAAAATGATATCAAGGCTTATAAGTGCATCATAAAGTAAGATGACTGCTGAGAGAAAACCATCCATAATCCACAATGCTTGACATAACCTGTCAGGCTCTTAACAAATATTCTCCAAGTAGCACTTGGGAAATCGGCCTCCTGTTTTTCTTAACCATCAATTCTGACAGATCTGGATTTCAGTAACTAGCTTGGTGCCTGGTACACAGTAAAACCAAAGAAGGAATAAATATGTTATATAAGCTACAGAGGTTTATAAAATAACAAGATTCATGATCACATATGGCTTGCTAGATTAGGTATGTTAGCAAAGGAAAGAAGAGAGAAGGGAGCTAAAATTATTTGGAATTAAAAAAAGAAATTGAATTGAGAGCCAAGGGAAAATGCTAATATATTTCTAGTGAGACATTTTTGACCATTGACAAAGCTTTGGTGCCTAACTTGGGTCTTTGTAACATCCTGCAGAAATGCACGGCAAAGACACAGCCGAACACCCACAGCTGAAGCCGTTCTATGACTATTCTGGAAACACAGAAGCCAGAGTAAATATTGTCTTGCACTAAGATGTGAGGGGTGGATTAGGCATTGTAATTACCATTCACTGTGAATTTGGCATTCTTTTTAAAGATTTAATCATTTAGATGAACTCGGTGTCACTAAAAAAGAAGTCAGTGTTTCAGGGAGCCCACAAGGAAATGTCGCCCATATTTTCCTTCTGCTCAGCCGTGTCATACGTCTGCAGAAAGACAATGTCACCTACCAGCTACTTTTCAGGATGTACAGACAAAGATTCTTGAGCAATAACTTCCTTCACTTCATTTTGTTCTAAACACACTCTGTTGCCATATATTATTGATTAGAAAGTGATACTTAAATAAGGTGGCAACTTATAAATTGGCACAGTAATCTTGTACTATCTCAATTAAATTTACATCTAGCACTCATCCACTGTCCTTTGTAGTGTGTTTAAAGTGTGTGCCAATTAGCAACACCCAAGGCAGACTCTGACAGCAGCTTTCAGACAATCACTTCTGTTAATCTTCTCCATTGGCATCTACTGATATAAACTATTATTTTAATCTAAGTTCCTGGTATGAAGCTTTTGTAAACAATATTCTGAGACACTAATGAATATACTATTCCTGTGAGGCAGTGCCCCTAAAGTTTAGTGTACAGAAGGTCACTTGAAATTTGGAAAACACAGGTTCCTTGGTTGTGTCAAAGAGGTTCTAATTCACTAGGTCTATCTGGGGCATAGGGATTTATATTTCCAACAAACTTGCTAGAGGCCCTAACCTTTAGGATTGGAGATATATATTCAGACCTATTTTGCTAAAATACATGAGTCTGGGGCTAGGGCTCCAACATACAAACTTGAGGGAAAGGGGGACAACAATTCAGTCCATTGCACCTGACTATTATAATTAGTAAATGGAATATAGAAGTTGCACCCAAATTGGCCCCACCTTCAGAGCCCACACTATTCCCACCTTCCTTTTCCAATCTCACCCTCCAATAAGGGACCATTGTAAGCAAATAGAGATTGCTCACCCCAAAATTGGGCATGGCTGTTGGTTAAGATGAATTAGCAATCTGCCATTAACAGAAAATTAATTTTAATGTAATCCAGCTCCATTCTTTGAGGAATGTATTATATTGGTTGACTGTGACTACCCTGTTTCTGCAACTTTATAAAGAAGTACTTATTTATAGAGAAGTGTTAATGGAGAATAATAGTCCAAGCATGCTTCGAGATACCCTTGACACTCTTCCATGTTCCACTTAGCACTTGTAGGTGAGGGAACTGCAGGCATCTGAAGCCTGAGGCAACAAGGGCTGAAACAGCTGGAATCCTTGCACACCTGTCTCCACATATGCAGACTCTCCACATGATCTCTCCTATGTGGTAGCGTCAAGATAGCCAGACATTTTATATGTTGCCTCAAGACCTCAAGATAGGTGTCCAAAAGGAAGAGCCAGATAGAAGCCATTTGCTTGTACTAGTTACCTGTCAACTAGAGTGGGAATGCCCAGCTGATGTAAGTCAGCATGGTTACCAGGATAGTATAAAAGGAGAACAGGAGGGCAGGTTTTATGTTGATTTCCATCAGACAAGGTTTGGCTCTTCTCCTTGATAGTGGTGGTCATTGCTTTCAATAAGTTGGCTACTGCTGTCTTGGGAGCAGCTCTGGTTTTTGCTTAGGGTCCTCCCTTGGCTTTTTGAATTTAAACCTTTATTGGTACATTTCTCTTGGCTTTTGACACAGATTCCTCAACTAGAACCTCTGGTCTTCCCCTTCGCCTTGAACAGCCTCTGTTAGTTCTCTGTGCACATCCTTCAGCTTCTGGCACCAGCCTTTCAGCCTACTGCCACAGACTGGGGCTCCAGTGTGAGCCCTTGGGCTGCATGGCACAGACATTCAGTCTCCCGCTGTGCGCCCCTCGGCTCCTGATACACACTTACACTGGACATTGCAATGGGCTCCAGGCCCTCAGCTGGGGCCTTCAGGTCTCTAGTGGAAAACACAGCTCTTGCACTTTTCCACACTTGACATTGTAGGCAAATACTGTAAAACAGTCTTGTAAATTTCCATCCTCTTGTAGATCTGTTCCCTTGACTAACCTACACTGCTATTTGTTTTCGCTCATAATATGTCATTATTTCTTTAGAATAGTCCTTTCCAGATTCAACAGGAGTGAATCTGAACACACGTTTGATCTCTACATGGAGAAGTATCAGCCACACATTATATGAAGAGAGCATATTAAATAGATATCAGGCCTGCGTTTGGAAATACCAACCTGCACATATATCCTTTAGCAAGTCTTAGAGAACAAGCACAAAGACACCATGAGAGGTTTACAGAAACCTGGGAACAATGCCTTTTCAGTTCCATGAAAACACTTCCTGAACCAAAAGGAATGCCAGTGGACATACTAAGCTGAGTCCCAATACTCTTTTCCGGGAAGCACCCACACTCCACCCAGTCCACACACCCTAACATCCACGCAGCACCTGTACCACTACAGTGGTGAGCCTCCTCACAGCTACTTGCCCAGCTGCCTGCAACCTCAACTGATAATTAAGTATGGATGCCTCACTCAGCTACAGCCAACAAGAGTCCACTCCTTTTTATTGAAACAGGGGGAAAGAAAGCAAAGGAGACATGGAGACAAGTAAATGAAATGCTACAGAAGTCTGAGAGCAGCTGAAAGGAAGGGAGAGGAGAGAAAGGGTGTCTCTGCAGCACTCAGCCTCTGATTCCTGCCCATCTCTATGCTCTGCTCCATGCCTGGTACTGTGCACCACTATATCCTTACACGAAAAGCACTAAAACATAAGGGTACAATCTTAAATAGAGCACTTGCAAAATCTTACATCAAAGATTATTTACACATGATGGACCAAGTATCCAAGAAGTTAGTTATTGTCTAAATTCTTCTGGGTTCCAAGGAGATCCTGATTCCAGGCTTCCTGATATCTAGAAGCAACTTCACAAGCCTCACTCACCAATCTCACCTTCTTTCCCAATGACCTAGAGTCTCTGAAACTAAGACCAAATCAGGCAAGCAGAATTTGAATACAGTAAAAAAAGTAAAGGATCAGAGTAAGAAAAAAATCTCCCTCTATTTGTCCTGCACAGTACAGCGTGAACACAATAGCTGTACCTAATGATGAAGCAAAAAGTTAACATGAAATCCAGCATGTGCTGTCTTCAGAGATCTGATTCTTTCAGGCTTTGGAGGGCAGTCAAGCAACATTACTGTTAACAGAGCACGGACAAAAGAAATGGAAGCAGCAAGGAGTGCTGGGATTACCACACGTGGTACCTTCTTTTTTAAAAAACTAGGGCTTGACCTGAAATTTTACAAAACATTCATTCATCATAAAATTATTTTCTGACATCTTGACTTTGAAAAAGTATAATGCTGGCACCATCCTTGTGGGTACTATCACCAGCCCTTCAGCCCCTGGAGACGTGACCCAGCCGCCACCTTCCTGTGGCTCCCCAGTTGTCACAGGCCTGTCTCTCTGACACAACAACACAGCATTCATGAGTAAGCACTTAGGCAGTACTCTTTACCCAGCATTTAAAACAACACAGACAATCAGTTTATCTCTAAACCGCCTGGAGCAACAGTGGGTCATTTGCACAAAACCAAATCAAAAATGTTAATTAATCTTTGTTGGAGTGAACTCAAATCATAAAAATATGCAACAAGCCAGAATTGTGTCTAATTTCCATAAATGAAAATATACATATTTAAGTATAATTATATAACACATTTATTCATATCCCGATTCAAAGATCAGTGATTCAGGTGGGACTAAGTGAAGGCTAAGTTACATGTTATTAGATTAAGCAAACACAGCTCTTGAAACTCTTAAAGAAAAACTCTCACATACTTTAAAATATTTCAAAAGGTTTATTAAACGTTGCAACTGCAGTACAAAAGCAAGCTTTGATCTTTCTAGTCCAGTTCTGTAAGACAATTTACTGTTAGCTCTTTTTCATTTTTTTTCTTTTGCTGGCAAGAAATAGGATAATTTAATCGGGGATAAAAGATACGAGTAGTGTTTACCCACTGCCCCCTTTCCTGCCCCTGGCAACGGAGCCCTTCAAGCTGCTGACAGAGGAACTGCTACTGTCTTAATTCATTTTCTCAGTAATACCTGCTGCCAACTTTGGTGTAATTATATTTTTCAAAAGCAAAAACAAAATGCCATGCAAAAAAAAAAAAACAGCGTTGCAGGTCACACTGAGCCATGCTGCCTCGGACCTGTGATCCTTAGGAACAGGCTCATGGGACAGCTGGAGCAAAGCAATCTCTCTTGAGGGCACAGAGCAGTGATTCCAACTGATAGAGCCCCATATCCCTCAGCACACATCGCATGTAAGCATCTCCTCCCATGACAGAGGATGAAATCAGAAAGGGAGCACCGTGCCTTTCAAGTGCTCACACTGATATTAGCATCAGTCCCAATGGTACTGGTCCTTCCTGGCTGCCACTTCCCTCTTATTCTCTAGTCATCCTGGGAAGGGCCATACAACTGTCATGAGCAAAATACGTACTGGGCACTCTTCAGCGAGCAACGAAAACAAAGATCCTGTCCCTACAGAGGTAAGGAGAGAAATAGTTAAAACAAGTAAAATACATACAATACAGAGTGATATGGGTGAAAGAAAAAATAATAAGGGAATGAATATAAAGAGAAAATGTCAAGTGCAGAGGGTAGAATGTGAGAGAGATTAGTGAGGAGCACCCTAAGATGACACGGAAGTAAACACTTGGGGAAAGTGAGAAAGCAGCGCATGGAGATGCCTGGGGAAAGAGCATTTGGGAGAGGAGACAATTGCAAAGGCCTTCACAATAAATGGGTGATTTTCTATGTGTTCAAAGGACACAACAGAAGCCAGTTTAGCTGAAATAGAATGAAGAAAGGTGAAGGCAGCAGGAGGTGAGGTCAGCAGGAAACCCGGATCAAACATGTCTCAGAAACGATGGTGGCTTTTACTCTGCAAATGGGAGGTCATGCACTGGAAGTCATTTAAGGGTTTTCTGCAGATGGGCAGCATGATCCGACCTATTTTCTAACAAGATCGTTCTGAGTGCCAAGCTGAAGATTGACTGAAGTTGAGAAAGGGCAGGAATAGGGAAAACAGGAGCCTTTCCACAATCCAGGAATGGGATGATGTAACTGGAGAGCCCTGGATGATGTAACTGGATGATGTAATGGAGAGCCCTGCAGAGGTGACAAACTCATGTTGAGTATATTTCATAAGTGCAGCCAAGATTAGTGAAATATCAGATACTGGGTATAAAAAAGAGAATGTATAAAAGACAAAGAAATGAGCATTTTCAGGTCTAAGTGAGAACAATGGAGTTATTTAAACAAAGAGGAAGAGTCTCCCTCACGGAGCAGATGTGGAGGGTTTGGGAGTCCATGAGCACACCAGATGCAGATGTTAACTATGAAGGGTCTGCTAGGGGACAGTGTTCTGGTTGCCCTGTCATCCGTTACTCTAAGAGTTAAATTAAGGATATAAACTTGATAGCTCTCTGTGTACTGATGGACTTTAAAGTCATGTGACTAATAAGGTCATAAATAAAGCAGCCACTGCAACCGCTAAACAGCCTCCTACCACCAGTAGGGACTTGGTGCTCTTACAGGCCGAGTTGGCCTCATCAGAGGGCCCAGCGATCACCTGTCAACCATTAGCAATTTCACTCAACACTCACGTGAGAAAAGGCTATTCCCAACAAGATAGACAAGACAAAGGGAGAGCACTGCGCATTCACTCTCCTAACTTGTTTAATTAATGACCATTGTTTCTGTAGCAATTGGAGCATCAGCTTGGCTCTAGTCTGCTCTTGCCTATCAATAAGATTTATTGAGGCTTTTAGCCACAGAACTCTCAGACAATGCCCAGTCCAGAGTGAGTTCACTCTTCCTTTGACTCCCCGCCAAATCATGAAGTAAATCTCAAGTCTTATAAAAATCTTTTCTATGGTATGTGTTCTCCCCCACCACAGCAGCTAATAAACCCAACTTGCTCAGTTACAGGAATACTGCAAATAAACTTTTCTGAAAAGCACTAAGGACAGTAAGTACAAACTAAAGAAGATGTACACTTCAAGGAGATAAGGGTGTGTGGGGGGTAAATAAAGACATTAGGAACATAGACAATAAATCAGGGATGTTTTCTTTCCTGAAAGCAGAGGGGAGGTAAGGACAACCAGCTGTATCACTTGTGAACAATCAGCTAAAATGAGCAAGAAATTACTGAGCTGGGGATGTAGCTCAGAGACACCACGTCGGCCTAGCAAGGCCAGGTCCTGAGTTCGATCCTTAGTATCAGCAGGGAGTGTCTGTGATGAAGATACATCATGTACAGGTACAAATTCTCAGTGAAGAATGTGGTGATAATGTATTCTTAAAATGTACCAGTGAACTCAATGTATTTTTTTAAAAATCCAAAGAATGGTAGAAACTATTGTTGGTGTTGACTTAGGAGACAACAAGAGAAATTGAAGGCATCCTGTGTAGGTAATACTTTTAAGATATTTTCATGTTAAGAAGGGAAAACTTTCTGGAGAAAGAAGATCGAGAGAAGGCTTCTTTAAGATGAGAGAAAACTCCTGTTTGAGATGGACGCTGCTGATCCTGAGATCACACTTTAAAAATTGCTGATTTAAAAGTATTTTCCACAATTCAAACGCCAACTTTGCTTCACTCGTAATTACTGTGTCTTTTTTATTTTTTTTGTTTTATTTTACTGGTACTGGAGATAGAAGTCAGGGCCTTACAATTTCAAGGCAAGCACAGTACCCCTGAAATCCTAGCCCTGTGTCTCATTTTAAATCATGAACAGTTAATACAAAACTAAAAATAGTTCCTCTTTCCTTTTTGTTTCTTTAATCAGTTGGTCTTTTCTTGAACCATTACTTACCAGGGTATTAGAACGAATTTATGTGTGAATATTCCTTAAAAGTAATGATAATGATTTTTCTATCTTTGCATCACTCACAGTGTCAAATATTCTCAATACATATTTTAATTGAATTAAAGATGTAGACTTAAAATCTTAAAACTTAAAATCTTTCAGAACAGATTTAAGTATCTTCAAAGGAAAAAAAAATAGCTTCCAGGATCAAGAAACATGAACTTCTATCGACTTCTTCATTTGCTCCCACAGACTGCTAAAATCTACACTTTTTACAAACATGAATTCTCTCAGGTTTTTAATGAACTCAAACAATTAACAAAAGGCTTATATGCAGAATGTAACAGCTATAGGCATACTGGTGCAATATCATATCTTGAAATATTTCCAGCCAGTGCAACCTTTTTATTAGCACTCTATAAATTTCCTATCACTATCATATCTTCAGGGAATTCCTGTAAATTAAAAAAAACCAACAAAAATAACATTGCAACAATTTTTTTCAGCAATCTATTCTGAAAGATCTAAATAGATGGAGTTGAATTATAGACTTGGCAGTTGAATGATTAAAACTTATAGAAGAAATAGTACTACTTGTATTTGGATTTGTTACTCTCCCAATTTGGCCGGGGTAGCCTCAGAGATGAGTTCTGTTAGGTGATAACATTCTCTTTAAAATGACTATGTTTAGAGGTCAACCTGATCACTGAACAAATCTATAGTATCCAGTTTTATGAGGTAGATGAACCTGGAAATATTTCAGCTAACTCTTTAAGGTATAATCTCTTGAAACAAGGGTTTGGAAATAGGAACAAATATGCAGTGCTGTTAACTCATCACCTACACCAAATAATGACAAAATTCCAAGTTCTTTATTATGTCAATGAAAAGTTACCAATTTTAATATTGCTTTTTAATGTTGATGAAGCAAATAGTCATCATATTTGACATAGTGCCCACTGTAAGATTCATGCATTATGTGTGTGTGTGTGTGTGTGTGTGTGTGTGTGTGTGTGTGTGTGTGTGTTTGAGACAGGGTCTTGCTTTTGTAGTTTAGGATGGCCTTGAACTCATAGTAATCCTCCTGCCTCTGTCTCCCAAGTACTGGAATTACAGGCATGAACCACCATGCCTGGCACTGTGGTACATGCTTCTGATTGCTGGTGGTCATGAGTTTCCATGCCCAGCATTGTTGTATGGGGTTACTGGAGACTGAATTCAGGCCCTTGCACTTGCAAGGCAGGGACCAGAACCACTGAGCTAAATCCCTGGCCCCATGCATTATTTTTTAACTGAATTCTTTACTGGTATATTTTATATACACATCATGATCACACTCAACATTGAGAATTTTACCAGTATATTACACAACTTAATTCTCATTTTTCCCATTCTCCTACCCACCCTATAACCCCTCACCCCATATACATATGCTCTGTTTCTTTTTTTAAATATCACATTTTTCTTTCCCATCATTCCCTACCCCTACTTTTCCTTTTAATATTTTCTATTTCACAATATCTATCATACATTCTAGAACTCATTTATATCTTCAGATTCTCATACCAGAGAAAAGATAAGGTATTTAAATATCTATAATCTATTTATTTCACTTATAAATATGTCCTCAAGGTATATCCATTTGAGTATAAATGAATCAAAGTAAATATTGTTTTTTTTATTTTATTTTATTTT
>PVIR01040070.1:0-13551 GCA_004026965.1 Petromus typicus | reverse complement strand
GTTCTTTTAGAATATTAAAATAATTATTATCTCTAGGATTTATTTTTGAAATTGATAAGGGTGTACATTTGCATATGAATAAAATCAAATATATATTTAAATTTTTCCAACTATCCAAATGTTGTTATAAAGTCCACTGGTTTAAAATAATACTTTTACCTTCAAAAATTCCCTATATCACTGGATATTTTTCTGCACTTAATTCTGTTATATTGATATGGTTGTCTATTGTATTAGTTTGTATTGTATTATAGTATAGTGTCATATAGAAATATCCCCCATAACTTATTTTCAATTACTCTTTATTACATTTAAACAAATATTAGTATAAAACATTTATAAATCTAATAAAATGTAGACAACTACCACTGTATCAATTAGGGTTCACTAGAGGGGAAGGGGTGTCCAAAACATGTATACATTTATGGAAGTGATGTTACCCTCTTATGGGGGATGCTGGAGCACTTTGCATATCACAGAAAACCCACTACACTGCTAGCCCTTAGAAAAGAAGCTGAATGTTACCCACACATCCATTTGTCATATGAATAAATGTCAGAAAGCTAATGCCACCACTTTAAGCATCTCTTGCAGTTGTACAGGCCAAAAGTAGTTTGTATTAATGTCATGATTTCTCAAGAAATTCAATATTAAAATAGTTATACAAGTTTCATTCTTCTCCCAAAGTATATCAATTTTTATATTATATATTTGTATTATTCATAATTACATATACATACATATTTTTCCAACATAGGCTTGCAGAATCAGGCGTGGAAGTGTGGGAAAAGGCTGTGCACAGGAAAGCAGAGGATCCTATTGAAAGTGGAAGGCTGGAGGGGCCCCTGCAAGTCTGTCTGGAAGAGGAAGCAAGGCTTTGAGTTGAAAGTGGAAGGCTGGCGGGCCCCTGCAAGTCTGCCTGTATGAGGAGCAAGGGCCTGGGTTGGAAGGTGAAGGGTCTGTGCTAGAAGCTTGAAGAGTCCATGCGGGAAGCCTGGAGACAGACATCCCATAGTGATTGAATATCGGTTGGAGCTAACTAGGAAACAGATTTAGTGTGAGATATACAAATACATAAAACTGTATAAATATACAGTGGTCACTCACAGAGGCAGGTGTGGAAAGGGGCAAAAGCCTGTATGTACGCTGGAGATGCAAAGGATCCAATTGAAGGGCTGGAGCTCACTGCAGTGTCCTGTGCAAGACTGTACCAGGGGCTGAACGTTGCAGTGGAACACTGAAGGGTCTGTGTTGAAAGACTAAAGAGTCTGTGTTGTCATCCAGGGGAGGATATCAAACATGAAAGCAGAGACTAAAACTCCTCTAAGGAACATAAAAGCAGGTCTCCATGCTTCGTTTCCCTTTATTCCATGCAGATGACGGGTCTATTGGTTAGTGACACTTACATCAAGGTCGAGTCATCTGTATTAAGTCAAACAGGTCAGCGATATCCAGAACTGTGCATTCTCACTCGATTTGACACAAGTGGTGAACTATCTGAGATACAATTTCCAGTGTCACATGCCCCAATGCCAGGCATGGTGACTCATTCCTGTAATATCAGCACTCAGGAAACAGAAGTAGGAAGATCGCACTTGCTAGGCAGATGCCAGAACCACTGAGCAAAATCCCTGGTCCCCTATGCCACTGATTATCCTCGTGTTAAGGGTAACATTGCTTACCTCACAGGAGAATTGAAAGAATTGAAGATGAAGTGTAAATAAATTTAACTTTTAATAAATAGTATTATCATTATTCATGTCATTTTAATTGGAAGAATTTTAAGTCACATATTTTAAAATAGTTTATGAATTATTTCAATTCAAAATTATCTCATTTATAAATCAGTGAGATTGTAAATATTTATGAATAATAGAGGAAATAATGTTTTAAAATGAACATGTTTAGTTAAATAGGGAGAATTCTAAAACTATCTACACCTGAAGAAACTATTTCTTACCTAATCATAGCTATCTGGTCCACTGAATAATTTCAGTGCATCAGGACAAATTACAATTTAGCTAATTCCATTTAGAAAATTAAAATATTTTAAAATCTGCTATACTTAGCATAATACCTATTATATTTTCTATAATAAACAGATCAATCATATGTAATCATATCATGGCATTTGTCAAATATAAATGTAATACACAACAAAGAAACAATATTATAGGGGCTAGCAACACAAAATAGTATTGATTTAATATTAAATTCAATTAATAATTTTGTTATCATTTTTAATAAAAAGATATGTACAATGACAAAAAATGCATTGAGAGCAAGAAGAAATACATTTATAAATGTGAAATAAACCTAGATTTAATGATGAAATTATGTAATTACAAATAATTTTCTGATTTTTTTAATACTGGGAATTAAATGGAGGGCTTCTCAAATGGTATCAAATCCTCTATATTGAGCTACCTCCCCAGCCTTTTAGAAGGTTTTAAATCTGGAAACAGAATCTAAGTTGTCTAAACTAGATTCAAAGTTTGTTTTCCTGCTCCAGCCTTCCAAATGGTTGTGTGCTACCACACTTGGCATTTTATGAATATTTAAATTAATACACTACAATAGTGAGGCTAACAGTGAATATATTGTCCAAAAAAGTGTGGAAAGCTTTTTATTAAATAATTATGTTATAACTGAAGGAATTTAAAGAATGAAGGTCATAGTCACAAAAAGTGAACTTTTCAAAGTCCTTGAAACAAAATAAAATGGACTTTAGTGTCTTAAATCAATGTGTATCGAATAATCCCATTTTTAAATATCTTCATAGTTTGGATCAAGTAATTATTTCAGAAACTACTTTTTAAAAAATGAGTCTTGAAACCATTAAAGTTAAGGGAGTAGAAAGCAGTGACTTTTTTTTTTACTTTCGTTGACAGAATAAGGATTATGGCATAGCCCTCTTGAGATGGAAGAGTTCTTTAGATCTCTCCCTTAAAAGAATCTAATACACAACAAATACTCTTCTATCTCTATAATTCTCAGCAAAGGCAATAAAACAGAGGACCTAAGCCACTTTGAATCAAACAAAGATTCATATCTTTTTCTTTTGTTTTTGCCCTTGTGTGGAGCTAGAGTTTTCTGGGTGCAAAATTTACTTCTTATTTTCAAGAGTTTTCCACTCTATATATTGAATCATTGCACTGCAAATCCTTTTCATTTTTCCTGTGATATTAAATTTACATCGAAAATAATTTTAGTGCAGTTCTGGAGCTGGTTGTGCTAATTGGAATGAGCCAGTTATAAAATTATCTGAAATTTTACAAGGTAGCTACTAAACTTTTGGTAAACGAAATTGGCCATAGGTCTGCACAGCTCCTGCTTCTGCAATACAGTTATAATAAAATTGAGTACCACTGTAGAAGAGGACTTAGCTACTATGAAATATCTTCTAAGTACTCAGAGATAAAGAAATGTTCAATGTCATATTAACGTGATCTGTATTTTATTTAACTTATGTTTTTGAAAGTTATTCATCAATGAATAGAGTACATTAAGTTTCTGTAAATTGTTGGTTGTATTCTGTAAATGAAAATGATTTTTGTAAGAGTACATTAATAATTTACTGGGGAAAAGGGTGGTTTAAGTGCTTTTTTTTCTTTCTTTCCTTCCTTTTTTCAGTATGTAAGGATACTAAATTACGCTGGACCATTCTGTGGTACTATTGTGCTTCCCAAGGTGAGTAATGATTTCTGCCAGGTAAATAGTAAAGGTGATTGAATTCTTGTCAACACCTTCCTAGATCCTGGAAGAAGGTGTTAGCTAATAAACACACAGTGGACTTAAGAAATGATACTATGTGTACTTGTTAGCAGGACCGTTTTCTCAATAAAGTCACATCAAATGTCAAGATGTATATTCCCACTAGCTTGGGATAAGAGTCACTAACTTGTATATAAATTTAAAATAATCGGTACCAAATAATCTCAGAGGTACTTTAATTCACGTATATTAAATCTTTACAGAGGCCTAGGGAGCCTTCGTACAAGAAAGAAAATAACATTTTTTTTTTCATTAAATGATCAGGTTGTAACTGATACAACCAAATGAGAAATCATAACTATTTTCTTATTATTTGCTTGCCTAAAATAAATAAAAACACTGATAAGCATTTTCCTCCCACTTAATCTATAATTTTGCTTACATAAACACTATCACAGTACCAAGAGTAGTCTTAGCTTGAAATCTGCTGTAAATAGTTGACTAAGAATGAAAAAGAAGCAGCTCCTGATCCCCAGGACTCCTTTAACTCTCACATCTGAGCTCAGCTGTCTCTTCTTGGAACATAAGCCATCTCAGAGAACAGCCACTTCCGTCAAGGGCCTGTACAACTTACACTTCTAAACATTGCTCTAAATAAGTGGCAGCTTCTTCTTCACCAGTTACACTTTATCCCCATTTCTCTGGCCTACTGAGAAGTCAAATGTATGGTAAAGAACAACCACATAATTTGCCCTTTTCTCAAACGATATCTGATTTAGAATGAGTGCCATTTCATGTGATCCCTGCCTAAGCCACCCAACCCAACGCCGACCATAAGGAAGGCTAGGCCATCCTCTGACTGGTGACTACATGATGAGAAAATTCCCAGTGTGAGGAGTAAGGACCAGTTTGTTCAGGAAAACTGTGTCGCTGGCATCTGTGGCTATGGGACACTGGTACTGTACTCCTCACACTGACCCTTATGGTGATTTTACATGCTCGGGACATAACGCATGAGGGCAGGGGGCAGCAAAGAGTGTGATGATTTTCCTTATTTTTGCTACAGCACTATCTGTAATAAATGGCGTGCCTTTTTCATTTTGTAAATTACACACATCATTCACAATAGGCTACAAGATATGTTTGAATTTTTAAAAACATTACAAATCTTCCCTCTGGGGCAAGTGAATGTTATCTTTCAAGATAACCAGGAGGTAAACAAGCTGATGACCTGATGCAGAAAAATTGGGGCATTTTCTGAACTCAGAGTGTTTCTGTTTTGTTTGTTTTGCGAACAGCTGGAAGCTAGAAGTGTCTTTTCAATTAAATAAAAAAAGGCGTTGAGCAGACTAAACAAAGGCTTGCGATCTGACCCTGCAAGACAGTAGGAATGTCTTGTGGCTAATAAAAACAAACAGACCCAGGGGAAACGAATGCAGAAATGTCATGTTGATGCCAGATGTCACTGTTTGGGACTCTGCCCATTCTAATAAGTGTGTAGAGATATGCCATTGTTCTAATTCACAGTTCCCTACTGACATATGCAACACAGTTTGATGTATATTTGGTCTTCTAATCCTGTTTCTTAGCATACATCCAAAGACATGGCATAGTTCTACACGCTGATGACTTGTGTGATGACTTAAAGTCCCAAAGCAGCTTCAGGGTTGGGGCCAATCAAAGGAAAGACCAAGAGTGTAGTGAAGCCACCATAAACCCCAAACAGCATCATTGGGAGAACTTGGAATTAGTTGACCACATGGAGCCTCCTAAAGGAGGACATGTCCAGGGGTGGCATGTAAGTACCATGTTCCTTCCCACATCCCTTGTCCTGTACATCACTTCATCAATATTTTTGTGGTAACTGGTATAACAAATAAGAATACCAAGTTTTTTCAACAAATTGATTAAACCTGAAGAATGAGCTATGGAAACTCCAAATTAGAGCTGGTGAATCACAGCTGAAGTGACCTGGGGATTTTATTTTTCTTTCTTTCTTTCTTTCTTTTTTAGATCCACAGCAGACAGGAAGCTTGCAAGAGAGTATAGGAGAAACTGAGCTTAAGGACCTTCACATAGGGTCATTTGCTTACCTTCAGGTCCTTACACTTTTAAACTTTCTCATCTTTCTCTCTTCCAAACAAAGCTCATCTCTCCATGAAAGTCATTCCTCCTGAGGTCTAAGCAATTAAGTAAGGGAGATAAGAAAAAAAAATCATTTAAGAAATTTAAGTAAGAACTTTTAAGTAATATGAAGTAGTAAGTCATAAATATTATACCAGCCTGTGTAATTTAATAAATACAGTAAATGGGAATTCCTTCTTAGGTTTCAAATTTATGTGCAGATACATTAATTAATCAGACCTTACCTGTTTTATCTGAAACCACCATAGATTAAATAATCATTCAAACATGATAAACTAACTTTACTTTGGAATTTTTTTAAAAAAATAAGAAGAGAAACCAATTAAGCATGGTCCACAAAACACATATTTTTGCAGGGTATTTTGTTCTGGTTTTAGGGACTTTTTAAAAATGTTTCACATTAGAAACAGGATTTGTTTTAACCACAAACTCATGTTTTTCAAATAAAGAGTATGCTTCTTTAGCTTACTGGGTGATCTGTTAGGGACAGTAAGATCTATCTTCTTATAAACCTACAAAGAAAAATATTTCTTATATATCTGTTAACATTTATTCTTTTAACTGAATCCAAAAGATTAATAAGAATGACAGTTACAGTTGTGCATTACTTTAGCCCCAACTCTCTGAAAGCCTAAGAGAGGGAAATTATGAGTTTAAACCCAGTCTGAGCGATTTAATAATTTAGAATGTTAGAGAAATGTGCCAGGAATACAGCTCACTGTGAAAGACTTAGGTTTTACCCCCAGTACCTTCCCCCTCCCACGCACATACACCACACACTCAAAATCTGTGTTGTCCCAGCTCTTCTGACCACGTGTGTTTGCAATCCAAGACTTGCATCCACAGGTGTCTGTCGCTGAATGAAGGAGGATGATCCGACTGGATGAGTAGCAGCAGGGTTTGCACATCCTTCCACCAGTTGGGTCAAATCTCCTTGAATTTACCAACACTTGCTCCTTTTGAGAAAATAAGGTGTGTTTAAAACTAAAACAGTATTTTTCTGTGGAATATCATGACCCAAAAGAATTTTAACACATAACAGTGTTGGGTCTGGGGAGGAGTGATCATTTTCATGCAAAACAATGACATTGTCATTGAACTAATTTTTAAATTTTGGAAAATTATCAGCCCACAGGCAAGTGGGACAGATATGAAGGGGAAAAAAGACATAGAAGAAAATGACCTGTTAGATAATGGTTACAGGTATTACCAACAGGATTTTGCATCCATAAAGAGCACCTCAGGAATTGCAGACATTAGCTATGATGATTACTATGATGATGATGGTATAATAATAATCACCCACATTAGTTTTTAATACATGACATAATTATTCCCCAAGCATCTCCCCTTATAATAGCAAGAGAGAATATTTCTTCTCTGAAGATGGATATAATAAAAATAATTCACTTGTCTCAATAGTAAATACATATTTTGTTAGTTTTCATCCTATTTCCAATTCAGGAAATAAACAAATTTTAAATGTATTTATCTAGGAATCAGCCTGTCTACTATACCATCATGTGAGTAAAATGGTTTTCATGTTTATAGAATAATATAGCCCTGTATTTTTTTTTAACAACTATGGTAGAGGAAACATTTTCCAGGAGGAGAAATTATGTTTCTCACATTGAATATTTATTGTATCTGATGCATACATAGTTGGTATGGAAAAAGCATTTGTTGAATATTGTAAAAGAAAAAAAGACCAAAAAGAAAAATGTCACAGATGCATCTGTTAAATTTGTATAACCTGCCTGTTAGCAGAAAGGGAAATTCTTACTTGTTCATCTAGAAATGTTCAGGTGAATGTCAATCACATAATGAAATGCTCATATTCTTCTGCGAGCATTGTGGCATTTTAAAAAGCTCTCAAGTATTTGTGCATGCTGTTTGATGTGATGAGAGCAGTATTCAGGCTGAGACTGAACAATGGAACCTCACTCAGCCATTTTTCAAGCAGGATTATCCCCAGGTGACTCAAAATTTCACTCTTTTTCTTCCTACCTAACTTCACTAGGTCCCAACTTTTTTCACAGATAAATGTATTCCCTTGACTTTTCTCCTGTGAGAGTAATTCACAATGATAAGTGGCCCATAGCTAGACAAAATGAAGACTCTAATTTGACAAATGAAAGAACAGGGCCCTAAGAAGACTAACTGGTTTGTGCAAGGACCCATATTAATGGAGGTTCAGCCCATGTATTGTTTCCACTATAAAATCCTAGTTTCTTAAACTAAGAAAACATTTATCTGCTGAATTTTTTAATTCAAATATTTAGTTGTATATTATATATACACAACATCACCACATTCAATATTGAGTTTGTACTACTATATGACATGACTTGATTCTCATTCTTTCCCATTCCCCTACCCACCCTACATCCCCCCACCCCCTATATGCATAAGCTTTGTTTCTATTTTTTATTACTATCCCATTCTTTTCCCCCTAGTCATTTACCCCTATGCCCTATTTCTTTTCAATAATTTCTATTTCACAATATCAACTATATATATATTAGAACTCATTTACAGATTCATTTTCTCATACCAGAGAAAAGATACAATGTTTACACATCTGTGACCTATTTATTTCACTTATGAGGATGTACTGAAGGTCTATCCATTTGAGTATGAATGACTCAATCTTATCATTTTTTATGGCAGAATAATATTTCATTCTATAAAAGAACTGCAGCTTCTTTATCCAGTCTCCAGGTGATGGACATTTGGGTTGTTTCCAAGATGTAGCAATCAAAAACTGAGCTGCTATAAACATGTGTACACATATGTCACTGTCTTATGAATCTTTTAACTCTTTTATGTATATACTGAGCAGAGAAATGGTCAGGTCAAATGGGAGCTCTAATCCTAATTTTTTGAGGAATCTCCACACTGATTTCCATAGAGGTTGTACAAGTCTACACTCCCACCAATAGTGGAGAAGAGTTCTTTTTTCCTTGCAGCCTCACCAACATCTGATGAAAGATTGTTTTGAAGCTAAGGAATCTGGGAAGTTTAGATTAGGGTGTTTGATGAGTGTAGGATTTCTTGTTGCTTGTAGTCCATATGCTAAGTCTTCAATCATTTGAAAGTTTGACGGGGATGGAAGATTCAGAGAGTTTGGACTAGGAGCCTATAATCCTCATCTTGTGATCAGATAGCTGTCCCCAAACCAATTGACATGAGTCAGAGAAAGAGAAAGAAAAGAAGGAAACATAAGGAAGGAGGGACACAGAGGCTCAAATGTTGAGATTGTAAGTCTTAACTTTGAAGTGATTTTGTCTGGTACACTCCATCGGTAACACAAAGTGATGCTGATAAATGCGGGAGGATACTACACGAGGATGTAGGAGGAGAGGTACACACCACTGGGGATCGTGCTGGAGACTGACTCCCAGAATAGCCTAGAAGAACCAGCCACACATCAGGAAGGGATTCGGCCCAGCCTTTCTGTTTTGTTTTGTTTTGTCTATACCTCACACACTTGTCATCTCCTTATTTTAATTAACGTTTTGTATTTTTCTGTTCTGTAACTGAGATGATATCTCTATCTATTCCAATTATCTTTTTGTAACTAAATCTCACCAACTAAGGTAAGAAGAAAACTCTCAATCAAACTCAGTTATAATCAGCAACAAACTCCATATTTCCTCTTTTTAGATAAAAATTACATATATATAGCATATGAAAATACATTCATAAATTCTTACCAGATAATACACACATAAATAAGTTCATTATTTACATAACATTTGGTAATATTACAAATATTATTATTTATGTTTATTATATAAACATAAAACATATGCAAATAAGGGATAGAAGAATGTATTAGAGTATAGTGATATATCTTGGTTTTTTTCTACAATTACTTTCTATAATTATATGTGTTACAAAATTAACACAGTAGAAGATTTATAGTAAATGCTGTATAGAAACTTTACAAATTAGAAAATTCATATCTAATAAAATGGTTACAGGATAGAAATTGGAAAGGATTAAAACTCCCAAGGCTAGATCAGCTAGTTCCCAAAGGCTGCAATATAGAACCCACTCTTGTATAGGTTCACTGAGTCCTGTCATGAAAAAATAATTCTGTGGATTTAGCATTAGGAGGTGTAGGAGGGATTTAGCAGGCAGAAATTTAGGATGCACTCTAGCAAAGTGTGGGCACTCAGAGAAATGAGGCATTTCTGGAAATGGAAATATTTGTGCATCTTTTGAAGAGGAAGCAATCCTGAGAGAAGGCTACCTCAGAAGAGTACTAATGAAATATTTGACTATGAACAGTTTTTTGTGTGGTTTTGTTTGTCTTTATAATTTAGAAAGTCCATATTTCCTGGATTAATTTGATCTGTTTCTTTATCTTTCTATCAGGTTCTTGCTCCTTAATTTCTCAATTAAGTCAGTTTATGGAAATTAGAATTTCTGAGGTAGTTGGGTGTAATAGGTATGGTAGGCAGTGCACCTCAATTTAAAAAAAAGGAAGGTTAATTACAGATGCACTGGGTAACTTTGGCTTGCCCCTGAAAGTTACAGTCTTAGAAGTACAATTTTTAATTATGATTTCCTTATCTGCTTTCTACTTTTTATTCTTCATTATCTCATTTAGTCTTTTCTGAGACTTTTATCCCTTGTTTTAAAAGTGATACAGGAAGCATCTTCTAGCTTCTTATAATTTCTTCAGTTTGAGGAGAGGCATTAGTCTCTTTTAGGCAGGCACTAAAATATTAACATAATTGATCTAAAGGAGTAATTGATCATAGGAGTATTGATTACCATTTTTCAAAGAATCAAAATCCTTTTACAGTTTGAACAAGAGGACAAAAACATTTGCAAGTCATTGACTCATAAGCTTCATTTTTATAAACTGGATAAACTGGTCAGGAACAAAAATTAAATATTAAATATTGATGAGTACTAGCTCCAAAAAATAGCAGAATTCAGTGACATTTGGCATAAGCCTTTTACTTTAATATGAACCTCTACTTGTTTTGAAGTGTTTACCTAAATATAATATGTAGAGTTAGACACAAACTCTTCTTATATGTCTATAAGAAATGTAATATCTTCCTATTTTAACTAAAAAAAAATGGCAATAAAAGTCTCTACATTTTTTTTACCACTGGGCAATTAAAATTTTTGTTGTAGGAGTTTACTTTGTGTAACTGAAGCATTTTCTAATGATTGGGTTTAGATAATACAAACACCTAAAGTCTCAATTAAATAATAGAAATGTAGCTTATACCACAAAAGTAACAAAGCTTACTAGTGAGAATATTATCACTTTTATTTTATATAGATACCTGTACAAGAACCTGAATCTTTTGCAGGGGCATACTTGAAAATATACTTAAATAACATGATAAGAATATACTGAAGCTCAAGGACATAGTTTTGACATAACTAATGAGAATAAAAATGAAATTTTTATGACTGCTAGTTATTAGGGTAACTGGAGGGTTCCTACAAGGGCTGTTACACTACTTGGAGCCTTCTTATTTCCTAGCCTAGCTTCTAATTTAATATTATTAAGATTTTATATATAAATATATATAATTAGACTTTCTCACTAGATCTAAAGTCAAGTTGAACCAAGACCTGTATTCATCAAAATTTCTCTCTCTCTCTCTCTCTCTCTCTCTCTCTCTCTCTGTGTGTGTGTGTCTCCTTTTATTATGTTCATTTGTTTTTATTTTGGTTTGTGTTGTTTTGTTTTCTTGAAGGTCAGATGATGCTTCTCAGATATTACTTTTGGGATCATGGACACAGCCTCTTATTTCTTCTAGGTTTCTTCCTCTACTACTTGTGTCATCTGCTAGTATGGATTATCATCTTCATTTGCCCTCATAGATTACCATGGAAGCATGGACACTTACCCTGTTTAGTGATCCTCCTTTTAGTATAATGTATATTAGTTGGCCTCACACCTCAAGGACCTAATAATTATCTTGCTTAGGAGATTGGGTGACTCACTAGAATTGTAGTATCCTTTAGAGGGAACTTACCACATCTGGGTTTATTGTAGTTAATTTTTTATCAATATCAGTTCAGTTTTATCAATATTAAAATGAGACCCATAACTTTAATTATCATAATTTTATACAGATATCAAGCACTCCAAAATATAAAGGATGAGAACTGAACTGTTTTCTTTTACTAGTCATCATTGTCTTAGAAGTTGTCTTATTTTTCTCATTGCTGAAGCAAAATACTCACTACTCAAAGTTAAAGGAGGAAAGGTTTATTTAGCTCACAGTTTACAGAGAGTTTGGTCCGGACATGGCTGGCTCCAGGGCAGGGTGGTAGATGGCAGAGGGGCATCAGAGAAAAGAAATAGTTAATGATGCCCACAAGGTAGCAAAAGCAACAAGGGAACTAACAAACTCTGCCCACCTCTTTTATTTTATTCAGACTACTTAGAGTGAGTAGTACTCATGCCTTTAATTCTAGTGCCCATGATCCTGGAATTGCACAATGAATTAATCATACTCTCTCTATTCAGCCGCCTCTGAAAAAGCTGCTGCTCAAACACCATGAGGCTTGTGGGGTATATCTAAGCATAAGACATAACAGAAGTTGAAAATATATATATATATATATATATATAAAATATTATATATGTCATATATATTTTATATATATTATATGTCATATATAATATATATATTATATGTCATATATAATATATATTATATGTCGTATGTATTGTATATATTATATATGTCATATATAATGTATATATATTATATATGTCATATATTATATATATATATTATATATGTATATGTATATATATATATATATATATATCACAAGAATAGAAGTTTACCAGAAAAATTTAAAATTAAGAGCAAACACAGCATCTAAGTATTACAATTATGATGAATTAAAGCCACTAGTTTTTATTATCTATGGAATATAATTAAATACCCGTTTTAGTATAAAATAACTTTAGTAACAAGTGTATTCCAAAAGGCACTATATTTTTTAAATTATGTAACAGATTTACATGAGTTCAATTTCATTTGGTATTTTGAAATTAAATTAATGTTTAGGTCATGACTAGTTCTTACATCCTGGTTAGTCATGCAGAAATCTGGTCACATCCAGAACAAGTGTCTTGTTACTAGAATGTAGCTATTCCAGCTTTTATCAAGAGATCCAGAAAGCAGGAAAATAAGTTGTGCACCACAGTTTGGTTTTACTAAAAAAAGATTATCTGCCAATCTTCATATCTAGGGATCTGTAACAAACACAAGAACCTCATAAAGTGTTTAGTAAGTCTGGAGATGACACTTAATAATTATAGATCATATACAATTTTAGAGAGGGAGATAAAATTGTGGGTGAAAATACTGTATCTTAAAGATGTCAGAGCCAAATAAAATGGAGGGGGGAAGCAAGCTAGCATTTAAGAAGTAACCAGAGTAGACTGAAGAATGTCACAGCAGACAGCTTGGAAAGGCCAAATTGGCACTCTTCCCATGGGCCTCTGGGCCTTTTCTGAGCAGCCAGGAAAACACAGGAACCATATACACAAACCCTCCCAACACACATGCAGTTGCACCCACTAGACATTATTCCTGGTGTCATGAAAAACTTCCTGAGTTTCCAAGTTTCCTTAATCCTCTCTGTCATCCAGCTTCCAGCTTCTCTTTGGTAACTAATAATAAGAAAGTTAAA
>PVIR01040069.1:0-13529 GCA_004026965.1 Petromus typicus | reverse complement strand
CTGCCTCTGTCTCCCGAGTGCTGGGATTACAGGCATGAGCCATCACACCTGGCATTGTGGTATACAGTTACCAGGGATCGAATTTCGGACCTCTCACTTGCAAGGCAGAATGCAGAACTACTGAGCTAAATCCCTGGCCCTATCCTTTTTATTTTTTTGAGGTGGGTCAGGCTGGTCCTGAACTTGCAATCCTCCTGCCTTATTCTCTAGAGTGCTGAGTTTATAGGTGTGTGCTGTGATTCTCGGCTTGTAACATTCTTTATGATAATCTGGTAAACATGTTTCCTTGAGTTCTGTGAGTTGCTCTAGAAATTAATTGGATCTGAAGAGGAGATCGTGAAAATCCCAATTTCTAAGTGACTGGTCAGAAGCACAGGCAAAATCACCTGGAGATGGTACTGGCATCTGAAGGAGTGATAGACAGTGTGCCCTCAATCTGTGGGATCTGACACGATCTTCACATGGATAATGTCAGAGTTGAATGGAGAGACTGTCCGGTGCAGAATCTTGCTCAGTTTGTAGATGAGAACCATCTGTCCCCTATGTCTATTGTGTTGACTGGTGAGCAAGAGGACAGGAGAGTGACGGCAAGCCTTTTAGAGCTTTCCGTGGTACAAACACATGCTGCAGCCTGTGTGCCCCCGCTGGTACAGCAGGAACTGAGTTTCAGTTGGTTTTTTCCCTATTTCCCTCTTCAGGTGGTTTGGGTCTTTATAACAGCATGCCCCAAGACTTCTGAAACCAAGGACCACCTGGCAGACTCTGGCCAAGGGCTCTAAATTAGAATCTGAGAAAAGGCTATGGCCCTTCTCAAGAACCAAAGGACAAGAATCTCCCTTGGGCCGGGGATTTAGCTCAGTGGTTCCAGCACCTGGCTTTCAAGCACAAGGACCCAGGTTCGACCCCTGGTTAAACCACATACAATACTGGGTGTGGAGACTCACGCCCAGCAGCAACCAGTACCACATATCACAGTGCCGGGCGTGGTGACTCACGCCTGTAATCCCAGCACTCGGAAGAGGCAGAGGCAGGAGGATTGTGATGTGAGTTGGAGGCTGAGCTCAGGGCCAGCCTGAACTACAAAGAGAGACCCTGTCTCAAAAAAATAAAAAATAAAAAATAAAAAAAAAGAATCTCCCTGGAAGCTGGTTCTCGGTGTAGAACCTGTCTCCTGTCTCACTGAAATGAGGGTTAGCCTTCAGGCTTCCCAGATAGACATTCAATTCCTGTGTACTAGAAGCAGTCTGAGGCTTTTGGCCGTAGTCCTTTAAATCTCCTGACATTCCCATCATTCTGCTTTCTCTCTCACCACTCCATGAAGACCTTCGTGGGTACTCCACTGACTTTCTTTTGCTCTTCAGAAGTCGCTTTGCTCCTTCTTCTTTGCCCTGTAATTATACTGTCTTTTGGCTTTCTGAATTCCTTTTACATAGGGCGCATCCACTCATCAAGCATCGCTGTTGACGGGGCATGGTGGCGCATATCTATAATTCCAGCACTCAGGAGGCTGAAGCAGGAAGATCACTGCAAGTCTGAAGCCAGCCTGGGCTATATAGTGAGTTCAAGATAGCTTGAACTACAAAGTGAGATTTTGTATCAAACAACAACAATAACAAAACAAACCACTACCACAACTACAACAAAACATAGTGAACAAACAAATCAAAAAGCCAAAAATCTGAGCCAATGATCTGCTATAGCTCCCAACACCTTTATATCTAGAGAAAGGAAAGAGATTTTGTTAGATGACATTTTTTGCTGGAAAGAATCAAATAGAACCAAAGAAATTCAGCTGAGCAAACCTTCACAATATTTATAAGTTAACTTTATTTGGAGAACACAGAAATAACTTTCAAGACACATACCTATGAAAATGCTTTTCTTTTTTAAAGTGGGTCAGAATTTTTTTTTTTTTTTTTGAATAGGCTCTCACTTTTGTAGTTCAGGCTGGACCTGAGTTCACTACGCAGCCCAGGCTAGCCTTGAACTCTCAGCAATCCTCCTGTTTCTGCATCCTGAGTGCTGGGATTACAGGTGTGAGCCACCATGCCTGGCACTGTGGTATGTGGTACTTGTGATTGCCAGGCAGGCACCAGAGCCACTGAGCTAAATTCTTGGTCCAAGATTTCTTGATTTTATTAAGGTATCCCAAATAATCAAGCAAAACCAAAAGTGATTCCAGATGCCATTAGTGTAGCCTCCAAGAGCCTCCTTAAGGAAACAGTGAACAGATGTCCAACCAATTTCACTGAGACAGAACAAACTCACCCACAATTGAAGACATTAACTCAAGCTTTCATCTGATGGGCATTAGTGTCAAAATGAGGACCCTTTCTGAAAAACCAGACCCTCAGGAAGACAAGGGAGGGTCTGTAATAAATGGAATTTGGTTAATCAGTTTTTGTTCTAATAAATAGGAAATGACTGCAGGCTTTCATGCACATTAATCCCCAAATTCTAAATTCTACTCTGTAAGGGCCACCAGAAATCTGATACTATGAACAATTTTGTGGAGACATGTAAAGAAACACTAAAATACCATGTTTATAGCAGCCCAGTTTGTAATAGCTAACTCTTGGAAACAGCCCAAATGCTAATCATCTGGAAGCTGGTTAAAGAAGATGAGATTTTTAAAAATAAAATGGAATATTACTCAGCTATAAAGAATGATGAATTTGAAACATTTATAGCTAAATGGATACACATTAAAGCCATATTCATAAGTGAAATAAATAGGACATCCCTCTGTAAATACCATGTCATTTCATTACTATGAGAAACTTAAAGTGTAAATGAGGTCCAAAATTTACAATAGGTATTGTAAAACAGGAAGAAAATCTTCAAATAGGAAAGGGAATGTAAAGAAGGGAGAAAACTTTGAAAGGAAAAAGGAAAAAATTGAAACAAAGTTTATGAATATAAGGGGGTGTAGGGGCTAGAGGAAGGGTAGGGGAAAGGGAAAAATAAGAATCAAGATATGTAATGTACAGGTACAGATTCTCAATGATAAATGTGAAAATAATGCATACTTAAAATGTACCAATAAACTCAATAATAATAAAACAAAGAAACACTAAAATGTGACTCTGGATCAGGGTTGAAATTTAGGAATACTTCCTTCTTGGAACATTTTATTTTATTGCTAGGAAATGAAAAAAGCATGGTAAAATGAAATACAGAATTAGCAAAAGGTTGATTGTTTTCTTTACATTAACCTCCGCTCCACTCTGCCTATTGTAAGTTAATCAACTACATCTGTGTACATTTGCAGACAACCCAGGGAGACCAAGAAGTTCTTTCCTCATTCTGGAAACACGTTAAAGTTGCCAACTCAATTCATAGGTTTCCCACCTAAGAGTGGAGGTCAAGGAAGTTTGTTTCCACCTTGCTGTAGAGGAGGGTTGTTGCTTCATTTGAAATATCAAATAGAAGAACAAGAAAACAACTAGTCACCCTACAAACATTATTTCAGACTTCTCCCTAGCTCACAGGCAGGAAGACTCCTGAAGAAAGCACACACTGCATCAGATGAAAAGCAGCAGCAAGCAGACCAGCAGAACAGATGTTATAAAAGAAGCCGAAGTAAAGGATAATCTTTCTCTTATAGAAGGAATCTTTAGCATCCCAGATCATTTGAAGCTGAAATCTAGAGAAGGACATAGAATCTCTGAAGGCAGCAGAAGAAAAGAAAATCATTTCCTCCTACTTACAGTCCAAGTGATTATGCCCTTAATCGGCCTTGCTAAAGGAGCCGGAGTAGAGCGTCTCCCTGTCCGTGGGCAGAAGCAAGGCGCGTGGCTGAGATAGTTTAAAGACCCCAGCAGCTCCAGGCAGCTGCCTCCCAGTCTTATCCGTTTGCTCTCAGCCAAGCAAGACTTTGTGTTTTTCAAGTCATCCTGATGGCCACAAGTTTTGCGGTTTGGTCTCCGTATATGTCTTCCTCATCTTTGGAATTGAAATTGGTGTTGACATTGAGGTTAGAAAGGGATAGAAGGGAAGTGGTTGAAATGAGGATATTCCATGGGCAGAATTTAATAAGAAGTTAATCCTGAATGAATCCCAGGAGGCAAAGTGAAACTTAGGCCTAGTGTGTTAACCTGGAAATACAAATCCTGCTGGCAGTGTTTATTTCATTTTCTTTCCCAAATTCTGAGTGGGCTAAGGATCAGCTGGAAGAGAAGTTAAGTCGTAGATAGGCAGATTGCTGAGGTCTGTTTGCTTTATTAATAAAATTTCTTTGGGGACTTTCAATGTAAGTCTCCCGATTTTCAAATTTCCATGTAAATGTTCACCAGATGAAGGAGTTGCTCTTCTGCTGGCTCTGTAAACTATTAGGCTGTGGCTGTCCTCCTCACTCACTAGGTTTTTCCTTGAGTCAGCTACAATTTACAAGGTCATGATTTATGACCCCCTGGGTGACTGAAGCTCAGAGGCTGTGCAGAAGAACACAGCTTAATGCAAGGCACTATAGAAACATTGTCCATTTTTGTGGCTTTTGTGGGGCTAGGGGTCAAAGAGTAGGGACATAACCCTCACTGATTCATATTGATTCTTAGGGGCCAGTTCTTTTTTGGTGGTTTATAGGGACAAGGGAAACTAGGAAGAGAAGTGAACAAACAGGAGATACAGTTTAGTGGACAGTGCTTGTGTAGCATGGGTGAGGCAGTGGGTTTGATCTTCAGAACCACTAAAAAAAAAAAATCCAGAAATCTAGATTCCAAGACAAGTGTGGTTAATTTCCCTCATGATACTGATCAAATCATAAAGTATTTGAATTCCATTATCTTGTCTACTTACCACCCTGGGTGAAAAGAGGATCAAATAAGACCATGGAGATACCTTGAAAACTGTGGAGCATCCCACTCGTGTGAATGTTTTAAAAATTCTAATTAGCATAAGACTCAACAAGTAAGCTCTTTGGATAGATAAAAAATTTGGAATAGAACTGGACGAAGGAACCAGCATCTTAAATCTGAGGGACACAGGTGATGGGATGAGGTGCTGGAGGAAGGGGAGCTAAGTAGAAAAGAAAGGAAAAAAGGAGAGAAAGAAAGGAGAAAAGATGACAAAGTTCTCAGGAAAGCCTTGGCCTGAACGCTGGTGCGGGTTCTCTTGTAACTTCCGGGGGAAGATTTAGCAGGTATAATGTTTGTTGTTTCATCTCGTTCTCATCTCCCAGCCCCAGCCCCTGGTAGCAAGTGCACAGTGTGTTCTTGGAGCAAATGGTACAAAGCTGGGAGGGGCCAGAGCGGGGACGAAGGACTCTGTCCCCCCAGCGTCAGAAATTTGAGATCTGATTGCTTTTTTCTGTTTCTGATTATACAGGTGCGAAGAATCTGGGAGCCTTTATTCCCTCAGTGTTTTAGGCTCCCCAACCAAAATGACTTCTAGGGGGCTTAAAGGACCAGTATTCTCTATCCTTTTTATTTGTTTCATTTTTTTGTTCCCTTTCAGGTGCCAGACATCGAAGAGCCTAACATTAAAAAACTACATGTATGGGTGGGCTGGGGATTTAGCTCAGTGGTTCCGGCACCTGTCTTGCAAGCACAAGGCCACGGGTTCGTTCCTCAGTAACCACATACAGTACTGGGTGTGGAGACTCACGCCCAGCAGCAATCGGTACCACATACCACAGTGCGGGCGTGGTGGGTCACACTTGTCATCCCAGCACTCGGGAGGCAGAGGCAGGAGGATTGTGATGTGAGTTGGAGGATGAGCTCGGGGCCAGCCTGAACTACAAAAAGTGAGACCCTGTCTCAAAACAAACAAACAAACAAACTACATATATGGGAAATTTAGAATGTGACCGGGGAAAAGATTCAGCAAACACTGGAGACAGGGGAGAATCTGATTTTCAGAATCACCACATTATTACATTCAAAAATCTAAAGCCAACAAAGAAACAGGGAAGTATGGCCCAATCAAAAGAAAGTAATAGGTCAGGAGAGATGGCACATGCCTGTAATTCCAGAATCAGAAGGTTAAGATGTGATATGTAGCATGGGCTGTAGAGTGAGATCAAGGCCAGCCTGACCTGTGTAGCAAGACTTTGTCTCAAAAAAGCCAACAAACCAAACAAACAAAAGTGAACAACAAAAAAATGAAATAATCAATCAAATACTGAAAGATCTGATGGCAGATCTCCTAGACAAAGACAATAAAATAGTCTGTAAGGTAGGTGCTCAAGGAACTAAAAAGAGTCAAGAAAATAATGTGTCAACAAAAAGGAAGTATCAACTAAGAGACAGGAAACATAAAAAGAAATAAAAACCTGCCCTGAGTGAGTATTTGAAAGAATCAGCAAACGTGAAGTTAGGACCATGGAAATGATGTGTCTGACAGAAAAATGACTAAAGGAAAGTAAAGAGGGTCTGTGGGGCAAGTGGGACTCCATCAAGCAGAACAACATATGTACCCTAAAAGAAGAGAACAACATATGTCTAAAAGAAGAGAAAGAGAAAGGGACAGAGAGTAGTTGAAGAAAATAATGGCTCAAAATTCCAAAATTTGACGAAAGACATAATACAAACATCCAAACAGCTAGTGAAGTCCAAGAAAATGAACTCAAAGAAATTCATATGAAAACATTATAATCAAATTCTCAAAAGCCCAAAACACTGAGAGAAACTTGGAACTACTGAGAAATGACTCATCATTACAAGAGATCCTCATTAAAAGTATTAGCAGATTTCTCATGAGAAACTTTGAAGGCTAGAGCCAGAAAGGCGGGAAGAAAAACTGTCAATCAAAAATACCATAACTGGGGCCGGAGCGTTAGCTCAGTGGTTCCGGCTCCTGTCTTGCAAGTTGCAAGGTCCCAGGTTCGATCCTTGGTAACCACATACCATACTCGGCGTGGAGACTCATGCCCAGCAGCAATCAGTACCATACACCACAGTGCCTGGCGTGGTGGCTCATGCCTGTAATCCCAGCACTCGGAAGGCAGAGGCAGGAGGATTGCTGGGATGTGAGTTTGAGGCTGAGCTCAGAGCTGGCCTGAACTACAAAGCGAGACCCTGTCTCAAAAAAACCCAACAAACAAAAAAACAAAAATATCATAACTGATCTCAATTGATGCAAAAACTCATATAACAAAATCCAGCACACATTTTTTTTTGTTTTTGTTTTTGTATTTTTTTGGGGTGGGCAGGATCTCACTTTTGTAGCTCAGGCTGGCCCAAGCAAGCTGGACCATATATATCATGGAGAGCAGTTGGCATCCACTCCTAACTCTAGTGTTAAATTGATAAAATGAACTTGTGAAACATTCTGGCAGCTGAATATATGCATAATTTAGACCCCACCAATTCTCAACCCACCACTTCTCCCACATGTATGTAGTCACCACTACATGTGTCCCCAGGAGACTTATAGAAACATATTCACAGCAGCGCTGTTCTTAACAAGCCAATCTGGGAGCAACTCCTGTGGCCATTATAGTAAACTATGGATAAATAAATTGTGTGTGTGTGTGTGTGTGTGTGTGTGTGTGTGAGATATAGATTACATATAACACACACTTATATATATATACATTTTGTCTATCTGATGTAAGCAGTATCTTATTATAGTTTTAACTTGTGTTGTCTTGATTACTAGAGATATTGTTTTCTTCATATTTCATGGTCTTTTAACTTTCTTTTCTGTAATATTCCAGTTTATGTCTTTTCCCCATTTTGTCTATGCTTTTTTTTTTTTCTTTTTTTGTGACAGGATCTCGCTTTGTAGTTCAGGCTGGTCTTGAACTCACTATGAGTCCAGGGAAGCCTTGAACTCACAGAAATCCTCCTGCCTCTGCCTCCCGAGTGCTGGGATTACAGGCATGAGCCACCATGCCTGGCACTGTGGTGTGTGGTACTGATTGCTGATGGGCATGAATCACTGCATCCAGCATTGTGGTATGTGGTTACCAGGGATCAAACTCGGGACCCTGTGCTTGCCAGGCAGATGCTGGAACCACTGAGCTATATCCCCAGCCCTATCTTGCCAAACTCTTGCAAAGAACTTATGAAATAGGTATTATCCTTATTTAACACATGAAAAAACAGGCACAAACTATTTCACTACATTGCCTCTCAAATGTCAAATGTCTCAGCACCACATTGAGGGAAACATGATTATTTAAGGCTTTCTAGGTGTGCAGCCTTGGGCTTACCTTTTGGGAAAACAGAACAAGAAAAAAGATTTTAGCCCTGATTTCAAGGTGCTCACCTCCATTTCTCTACAGTGAGTTCAGGAGATATCTGAGTGAAGAAAGTAGAGGAGTTGAGCATGAGTTGGGGACAGTCTATTAAAATCAGTGCTGAGATGTGAACTTTCTAATGCTGAACTGAGATCATTCTCTCCCTTTCAGAAGATCTCAACCCGGCCTGAAGTTCTCATCTTTTCATTTCTACCCAGTCCCCTTGGCCATTCTGGGAATGTCACAGGCACCGTGGAGACGGCGGCCTAATTTAATCTGGGAAACAATGGAAGAGAGTTTGGGGGACTTGCCTTGGAATGTGAGGTTTTAGAGAGTTTGGATTGAATATGAGAGTAAGAGAAAAATTCTATTTCCAATTAAGAATAGTAAATCTTTAGGGGAAGGTTTCATACCACCTCAAGGGCAGCTGGATTAGAGGCCATCTATTTGAGGGATCGTATGACAGATTTTGGTACCACAGCCATTTCCTTGGATTTTCAGAACTAATAAATTATTGAAAGATTTAGCAATGTCTAATGAATAATAGGAACAAACATTGCTAGTAGATTTTAGGGTATTCTGAACTTGTGAACTTCTTGGAGAGGTCAGAAGGTGTTGTGCTTCAATGCCACTATTTAGTACTTGAACTACTGTTACTGCAAATTAGGACAGAATCAGCCTCTAGCTGTAGCTTGGTTGTTGCCTTTTTAGCACAGGTAAGTTCTTGCTGTTCTCATGATAATCTGGGCTTTTCTTTCTTAGGGCCAACAAAAGTATGACGATTTGTACAGTTTGTTCCATGTTTGTATTTACCATATGAAATGCAAGTACCACACGAAACGACATTCAAATGCCTTTGCTCACCACTGTGTGTCTGGGTCCTAGGGCAGGGCCTGGCCTTCGAGGGGCTCAATTAGTCTAGTGAAAGCTGAATAAACATGTGACTTGAAGTTTATTGAGTTTTCCAAAATACAAAGAGCAAAATAAAAGGTTGATAAAAGGAAGCAGATTATTTGCAAATAGAAAGGGGACGAAGAGACTGTGTGTGTCGGGGGGGAGAGAAACAAAAAGATTTCAGATGCATAATGTACATGTACTCACAATGAATATAATTTTTATACATTGCAAACATAACCTAAAATGATAAATTGAAAACAGGAGAGCTGGGGATTTACCACACGTGGCAGTGAGCCTACCTTGGAAGCACAAGAGCCCGAGTTTGATCCCTGGTACTGCAAAAAAAAAAAAAAAGAGAGAGAGAGAGGATCTAGGGATGGAAGGAGGGAGGTGGGTGAGGAAGGAAAAGGGAATAAAAAGAATCACGATATATTAAATGTACGTACAATTCCCTAACATAAATATAAACATCATGTACGCCAAACATGTACTAATAAAAAAAACTCACTGAATGTGAAATAAATAAACACTTCTCGGAAACAACAACAAAAAGGAAAAACTGCAAGAGAATTTAAGCCCTTTTCATTCACCCTCCTAAGTTTATATAGAACTGAAAACCGAGTTCAAGAGAAATGATGGACTTTTCTCATTATCATATTGTTTTATGGCACTGTCAATATTCAAATGTCTTTTAATTCCCCTTTCTTTACCTTATTGTACTTATGGTTAATTAAAAATTTTGACCATCAATTTTAATTTAATTTAAAATTATTTTAATTTAACTTAATTTAATTTAATTTTAATTGCCTAACCACCAGTTATAGATGTAGTGGGATGAACACTGGGCCCCTCAAAATTCTTGTCTACTCAGAACCTCAAAACATGACTTTTTTTTCCTTTAACTATTCCCTGTCTGGTTTTTTTTTTTTTGTACTTTTGATTCACCAAAAAAGCTTCTATTGCAAACATAATACTTTCTCTAATATGTATATAGGTCATGTATTTAAATTGGTGTATTTAAGTTCAGAATTTACCACAAAGTTGATGTCAAGAACTGGATTGTAGAATTCAAGATAATACATACATAATAGGGCCGGGGAGTTAGCTCAGTGGTTCCAGCGCCTGTCTTACAAGCACAAGGGCCTGGGTTTGATTCCCCGGTAACCACATACAATACTGGGCATGGAGACTCACCCCAGCAGCAACCAGTACCACATACCACAGTGCCGGGCGTGGTGGCTCACGCCTGTAATCCCAGCACTCGGGAGGCAGAGGCAGGAGGATTGCTGAGATGTGAGTTGGAGGCTGAGCTCAGGGCCAGCCTGAACCACAAAGTGAGACCCTGTCTCAAAAAATCTAAAAAAACCCCTAGAATCCATAACCAAATAATCATTTGAATGTATTTTTTTCAAACTTTCTATGCCTATCCAACACACATGCCTTAAAAATAAAGGAGGGCACATCATATTGTTATAGATAAGAAAACAGTATACTATAGTGAGAGATTCAGAATTTAGCCAAGTGCAGTTATCAACTTGGTTTATAAGGCTGAAAGCTGGAGCCAAGGTTCTGTGACTCAGATCCCTCGTCTGTTAAATGCAGGTGACAAGAGCACCTACTCAAAAGGGTTACTAAGGGCATACTGAGTACATAAGACATTGTTTGGCACAGAGTAAATGCTAAGTAGATGATAACTATAATGACAATATGCATGCTTTTCCCCTAAATGTGTTGTGGGTATTTTTCCATGTTAGTAAATACACATACACAACTAGAATTTCAGCTACGTTGTTGTATTCCTCTTCCATAAATTTTTTTTTTTTTTGAGACAGGGTCTCACTTTGTAGTTCAGGCTGGCCCTGAGCTCAGCCTCACACTTACATCACAGCAAATCTCCTGCCTCTGCCTCCTGAGTATTGGGATTACAGGCTTGAGTCACCACGTCCAGCACTGTGGTATGTGGTATTGGTTGCTGCTGGGTGTGAGTCTCCACACACAGTATGGTATGTGGTTACCAGGGATTGAACCCGGACCTTGTGCTTGCAAAACAGGCACCAGAAGCACTGAGCTAAATCCCCAGCCTTCCATAAAAATTTTGTTTCTACTTTATTTCAAATTCTGTGATGAATAACACTATTCATTTTATATCAAGCAGCCTAATTTAAATAGTTGACATACAATAAGCTGTGTATAAAGTTGATAATCTGAAACATTTGGATATCTGTAAATATTAGTAGAACCGTGACCACAATCAAGATAATGAACACATTCATTGTTAAGAAAAATTTTCTGCTGTTTTGTAATTTCTCTTTTGTGTCCCTCTTTATCTTCACTGCTCACCCTAGTTCCCAGGTAATCACTGACCAGATTTCAATCCTTTATAGATTAATTTTCATTTTATAGAAATTTATACATACTGAATCATAAAGTATATATGTTTTTTCTGGCCTCTTTCACTCAGCACAATTATTTAAAGATGTATGTAGGTTGTTTCATACATCAACAGTTCATTTAATAGTGGCCTAAGAGTAATCTTTTGCATGGACATATCATAATTTGTCCATGTATCCATCTGTTCATAGACATCTGGGTTATTTTTGGGCTTTGGTAATTACAAATAAAATTTGTTGCTATAAAGATTCATGTAGGGCCAGGGATTTAGCTCAGTGGTTCTGGCTCCTGTCTTGCAAGTGCAAGTTCCCGGGTTTGATCCCCGGTAACCACATACAATACTGGGCGTGGAGACTCACCCCAGCAGCAACCAGTACCACATACCACAGTGCTGGGTGTGGCCTTTCCTTTCTTTGGTAAGATTGGCTAAGGATTGCTCTAGTTTGTTTGGTCTATCTTTCAGAGTGAGCTCTTTAATTCATTGATTCTTTTTGTCTCGATTTCATTAATTCTGCTCTGATTTTCATAGTTCTCACTTTTCTACAACTTTGAGGTGCATCACTAGATTATTTATTCCGCTTGGCTCTGTGGATATTTATAAGCATCCTTCTTAAGACTTCTTTCATTGTGTCTCAGAGATTCTGGTATATTTTACTGGTACTGTCATTTGATTCTAGAAATTCTATAATTTCTTCTGTGACTCATTGACTATTCACTCATTGATTTTTCATGTTTTAATTGTTTAATTTCTGTGTGTTTGCATAATTTCTGCAATTGCTTCTAGTTTCATTGTACTGTGATTAATCTGATAATATGCCTGGGATAAGTTCAGTTCTTTTGTATTTACTTAAGTATGCTTTACTGCCTAGTGAGTGGTCTGTTTTGGAGAAAGTCCCATGTACTGCTTGATATTTTGGGGTACAACACTGTAGATCTCTATTAAACCCATTTGTTCAAAGGTTTGGTTAAAATCTGATTTTTTTGTTGTCTTTGTCTAGTTGATCTGTCTGTAACAGTGGGGTAGAGATTGTCTAATACAATGGTGTTGATGTTTATCTGATCTTTTATGTCCAGTAGTGTTTGTTCTACAAAGTTTGGTGCACAGGTGTTCAGAGCATACGTACCTCTCTAATTGCTATATTTTCCTGTTGAATTGTTCCCTTAACCAATACAAAGCGACTTTTGCCTCTTCTGATCACTTGTGGCCTGAAGTCTGTTTTGTTCGAAAACAGAATAGCGACTCCTGCTTGTTTTCAGATTCCTGTAACATGTAATATTATTTTCCACCCTTTGATTTTTCATCTATTAATTTCTTCTTGGATTAAATGTGTGAAATGTTTATATAGCATATCATTGGATTTTATTTTTGATACATTCTGCCAGTCTGTCTTTCGACTGGGAAATTGAGACCATTCACCCTGAGAGTTGTTACTGAAAGGTACTGATTTATCCCTGCCACCACATTATTTTCCTGTTGCTGATACACCCCAGCATTTTTCCTTTCTGCTTAATTTTTCACCTTGTCAGGTGTATTCATTCTATCAGAATTTTTGGCAGTTGGAATTTTTTCTTTTATAGGATATTCTTGAGTATTTTTTGAGTACTGATTTGGTGACCACCATGAATTTCAATCTTTCTTTTTTTTTTTTTTTTGTACTAGGATTGAACTCAGGACCTTGTGCTTGAAAGGCAGGCATGGAGCCACTGAGTTCCATCCCTGGCCCTGGTCATTAATTTTTTAAGGTGTTTGTTGTCATGGAAGAACTTATTTCACAATCAATTTTGGAAGGTAGTTTTGCAAGGATATTTCAGTGTGTAAAAAATAAAAGAGTATTTCAGTGTGGGTTGGAAGTTGTTTCCTTTTAGAGGTTGATATACTTCATTCCAAGCTTGCTTTTTTTTCATTCAAAGCTTTCCTGACCTTTAAGGTTTGTGTGGAAAAATCTGCTGTAATTCTTTTTTTTTTAGGTTTTTTGAGACGGGGTCTCGCTTTTGCGGTTCAGGCTGGCCCTGAGCTCAGCCTCAAACTCACATCACAATCCTCCTGCCTCTGCCTCCC
>PVIR01040068.1:0-13556 GCA_004026965.1 Petromus typicus | reverse complement strand
TACTTCATACCTGGGAGATATATATATATATATATATATATATATATATATATATATATATATATATATATATACTGTATCAACACAAATAATAAAATAGATATGCAAACAATTATTACCACACACTTCTGTGAGCAATTTCATGATTTCATACATGATTATTGGCTTAAATAAACATACATTTGATTGGTTAATGATATTGATTTCAATGTGAAATTTTTGATGCTTTTTTTAATATCCATGCATGTAAATACTCTGATAATAGTTTCAAATATACCAAATAATTATATAAAATGTTGATAGTAAAGTAATATTTCATATTCAAAAGTATAATTCTGCTGAAATTTATAAGAATCAGTGATTTAAATTGATATACCAAATAATTTAGTCTTTTCAGAATATTACTTTGAAATTATGTATTTTCTTAAATAATAATATTTATCCAAGTATGCTGTTGTGTAACTTAAAAAAATAATTTTCATTGAAAGAAACAATTTTAGTTATCAGTTATTTTTATAACAAAAACAGTATTTGTAAGATTTCCAAAGTATTGTTGATCCAGCAAAAAATGAGAATAATTCCATTTCACCAAATAGCCACATGTAAGATATTTGTGTTTTTCTAGATAGACACCTGCTTTTACTAATAATAATGATTATTTATCTGGAATTAACCTTCTAGCATTATTGTATGTTTTTATTTACTCTGAGTAGCGAAAGGAGTGATGACTGATAAGAATGTTGTTTATTTAACACAAGTATTAAGAGGAGGCTTTCAGTACAACTTGTAGGCGTGCTCAGGATTTTTGCCTGCGTTTTAAACAATGACAGCAAAAGCACATTTATCTGCCATTTCGGATGATTAAATTTTGAAAAATCACTTGGCATATTCAGTAGGACTCCACAGGGTCCTCTAGCTTTACAAGGCGATGGATCATGTTAGCTTAATTTATATTAAAGATTTGCCAGCCTGGTGTTATTGTGTTAGGTTGCTGAAACGGAAGCATAGCATTGTGCTGCTGTGAGATCAACTTCGTGGCGCCACACACTGTGAATTAGCTCCATCAAATTCTAAAATGCAGTATTTACCATGGCTCAAGCGGAGCTGCGAAATAGTAAACGGAGTTTACACACATAAAATTAGGCTTATTTTGTGTAAAAACAAATTTTTATTCATGTATCATTGGAATTTAAGACTAGAGGCCCCTTAACCGTACAGAAAGTTTCATGTTTGAAGCTGCAAGAAGTCAATTGTATTTAATCGCTCATTCTTAATGTGGCATATCCTTTTGTCCCAAAATGCTTAGCTTTTATGAGCCCTTTTTTATGAGAGCTAAGGTATTGCAACATAAAAAGAAATGTAATGAGACAAAGTGGGCAATATAATAGAAAGTTCATTATAGTTTGTACCACCTATGACAAAATATATTCCAGCAGAAATATTTTAAAACATGGAAAATGAGTCTTATATAATTTTAATTCAATTCTAAACGCATAAAAATTATTTGTTAAATGTATATCAAGTCATTTAATTTTTCTGTTTTTAAATTCAAATCTTTATTGGTACATTATAAATACACATCATCATTGCATTCAACATTGAATGTTTGTACCAGAATATGACATGACTTGATTCTTATTTTTCCCCTTACCCCCGGCCCTGCAATCCTCCACTCCCTCTATACCTAATCTTTGTTTCCTTTTTTCTCTATTGCTATAACATTTCCACCCCCCTCGTTATTTACCCCTATACCCTCTTTCCTTTTAAATATTTTCTATTTCACAATATCAACTATATATACTATGACTCATTTACATCTTCATTTTCTCATACCAGAGAAAACATACAATATTTAGACATCGTGATCTATTTATTTCACTTATGAGGATATCCTCAAGGTACATTCCATTTGAGTATGAATGACTTAATCTTATAATTTTTAATGGCAGAATAATACTCCAATCTATAAAAGAACCACATCTTTATCCAGTCTCCAGTTGATGGACATTTTGGTTGTTTCCAAGATTTGGCAATCACAAACTGAGCTGCTATAAAGATGAGTGCACATATGTCACTGTAATGAATCTTTTAATTCTTTTGTGTACATACATAGCAGAGCGAGGGCCAAGCCAAATGGGAACTCCAATCCTAGCTTTCTGAGAAATCGCCACACTGATTTCCACAGAGGTTGTATGAGTCTACACTACCACCAACAATGGAGAAAGGTTCCTTTTTCTCCACAGCATCACCAACATTTGTCACTGGCTAATTCTGAAACAACAGCCATTCTTTATGGAGTGAGATGAAATCTCAGTGTTGTTTTCATTTGCATCTCTTGAATGACCAGTGATGTTGACCATTTCTTCCTATACTTCTTAGTTGCTCTTACTTCTTCCTCTGAAAAGTATCTGTTCATTTCAGATGTCCATTTTTGAACTGAGTCTTTAAATTTGGGCGCACTGATTTTTTTAAGCTCTTTATATATTCTAGATTATAGCCCTTTGTCTGAGGAACAGCTGATAAAAATTCATTTCCATATTGTTGGATATTATAATTATTTAATTTTTAAAAATCTTTAAAAGGAATGTTGCAATGTTTTGGCTATCAGTGGAAAATATCTTGACAAATATGGAAGAGAGCATCATGTTGACAATATGAAAAGCAAGAAAAACAGCATACTGTTCTTTAGGTTTCTTTATCTTCTCAAAATAAAAGAAGACAATGAACATTGTTTTTCTTTAAAAAGAAAAGTAAACTATTGAAAACCATAACATCATTTTATCATATTCTAGCCAGAAAGCAACCTTATAGATGTAGATGTGTATTTAGTAATACTGAACACATAAAGCTATTCCAAATGTATGTCTTCAGAAATCGTCTTACTTAACAAGTATGTTCAATTGTATGGAAATCTTTCCTTATTTGTGTATTCTCTTTAGAATATACAAAGCAAGGAGAGCTCTGCTACAGATACCCTTGACCCACTGCATGCTGCATCTTGCAGTTCTGATTCTGGTGTTGGGGAAATAGAAACCCAGGGAACCCAGAATGTGGGCCTCCTTGTCAGACTGCAGGATTAGGACTAGGGTTAGAGTTTCTATCCTGAAGTTTCCACAAATGTTACCTAATTTTAATAAATGCCATGATTCTCTGTGAACCTCAAAATAATATGAAATGATAATATTTCCAGTGGTTGTGGAATATGTCAGCAATCTCAGCACCTTGGGAAGCTTGAGGCAGATGAATCATCAGTTTGAGCTTAGCTGTGTCAATTTAGTAAGACTTATCTCAAAATAAAATTCAAAAAATGACAGAAGATGAAGTTTTACAGTAAAATGTTTATCTAGTATGTAAGAGGTCCTGAGTTCAAAACATCATACTGAAAAATAAATGAATGAATGAAGAAATAAATACATAGAAAGAAAAATAAAATGTGAATTTCCCTCAGTAGTGTAATGCACTTTTATCTTTTACCAGGCTTTATAGTTGACTTTTAGATTTACACTTCTCAAAACATAGAATTATACTTTTCAAATAAGTTCAGGAAGACATGAATTGTCCTATATCTTTCTAGCTTCAAGGTAGACATTTAGGTTATCAAAAACTTAACAGAGTTCATCTATCTTCCTAGAACAATTTGTAAAAAGTGTATAACTTTACTGCTACATGTACGAGGGATAGAATAGAAAATAATTTGACACAGTTTGGGGAAAAAAATATTCCCACACAACAGGAAGTCCATATTAATCTATTTGTGATTGTGTTGAGAATATTGACAAATAAACTTCATCGATGCTGTTTCTACCCTTATAGTTCATTGGCAGATTGAATATCCAGGTATTTTTCAGTCATTTGTATTTTATGTCTTGCTAATCTTAGTTTCAAATCTCTTTGTGGGATATGGAAAAGATGAAAATCTTTTGAGAACATCAACATGTTTGCGATGGTTTGAGCCTAGATATTCCCCGAAGCCTCATGCAGTCAGAGTGTGTGAAGCGGGAATTGATGCATGCATCATTCAATGCTAGGCTCACGGCACCAGGGTTAAGGTTGTGAGGGCTGCCAGCCCTAAGTAGCCTGAATAAGATAAAAGTGCAAGAGAGATGCTCCTCAAGGTCATGTGCTGCCTTTGCTACCTGGTGCACACCATGTTATTTTTTACTACTTCAGTCTTCCATCCCTGTTTGGCATCCATGCCTTGGAGCCACCGATTATGGATGGAAGTGTATACAAACTGTAACTAAAGAAACCTTTCCCCCAAACTTTGGATGTTACATATTTTATCTGAGCAATGAGAGAATAGTAACTATCACAATGATTCTGCTTTAAATTCTCCAGTGCATTACTTAGCTTGAGGATTAAGTTTCATGTTATAAATAATCAAATATTTCTAATATTTTTGAAAGTCACATCAATTTGGTCAAGCTATCCCATTATTTTTGTTCCATTATTAATGACATTAATTTATATATTGATAATTATATATATTTAGATAATAACTAATGGGATATAGAAGCCTTTGAGGTAGTCTATGTAATTCTTGTGGATTTCTTATTCTTCCAATTATGAAGTCTAATTGTTAATTTCCTCTACTTCTGTGTGATTTATTCCATTATCACTTCTGATTTTCTCTAACAGAGTTAAACTTGATTATTTAGATTTCTACATACTCAAAGCATTTTAAGGGTATATGACTAAAATGATTTGACCAATGTTTTTCCTCAAGATTTCAAAGTTTTTTAAATTGCATCTAAAAATAAATAAAAAATAAAAATACAGCGAATTTACTTTGCTTTAGATTAAGTCAAGAATAGAGAGAATATTATAGTTACTCGTTGACTTATAATATTTATCATGTCTACAAACTTGACTTTTGTTTCTTTTCAAATGAAGTTGAGAAGATCTATAGCACATACAGAGTTTCTTTTCCTGTCAAGTTAGCGGTTACCAACCACATTCAGAACTACAAATGCCTGTAGTCTTCTTTGACCATTTCTGAAAATCTTCTGATAAATAACTAAGAATCATATGTAGAGAGTGTAGGCAGATAAGAAATGTTTCCAGTTTACTCTGCCTGTCTTAGTATAAAAAATGCAGTACCTATTTTAGAGACATGATAAAAAAATAAATACATTTATTCCTTAACCTAAGAAACTAATTTGGATTAAAAACAAAGACATGATGAGCAAATAAATACATATATTCTCTAACCTAAGAAACTACTTTGGATTGAAAACTAAGAAACAAAAATCCTTTTTCTACCAGCAGAATTATAAAGAAATATTGTACATCAGTAGCCAACATAGCAAAATTGAACAGTTTTTTCCAAGACTGAGTTCTAATGATATCATACTGTATCTTTCTTCTGGAGTTTGTGTAATTATCAAGAATTAAGTCTGCTTGCTAAGACTAATGATGGAATTGAGCCATTTGGATCAATGACTTCTGAGGAAGTTTCATGGGTGGAAATGGCTGAGAAATGTACTCACCTTCAGGGTCCATGGCTGCATCTCTTTCAGCTCCACCTGCAGTGGAGGGGATTTGACTAATGCCATTAGCAACCCTTGTTGGTGGCTCTTAATCCTTTTATGATTTACAAAAATAGTAGAACACTCCATTATCTGCTAATGTACATGATAATTTGTTCTTCTTTTGGCCCTGGTCCAACAAAGGAGCAAAGTCTTCATTCTACAGAACTTCATGCAGCAGCCAGTGCCCTCCCCGACACACACACACACACACACACACACACACACACACACACACACACACACACACTGAGATCATGCACTAACATATTTCAGACTATCTCTTCAAATTTGCATGTCACAGGGGAAAAAGTCCTTTAAATAAATAATAACTACAGCTCACCAAAAGAGAAAAAAAAAGATCCTGTAGAGTACCCAAGAGTCCTAAACTACTTAATGGCATCAGTTTCATTGGAACATGAAAAACTGGCTTTCCTTGCACTAGGAAAAAAAAAAAAAAGTCATTGTTATAGAATATCAGGTTTCCATCTTTGGAGCTTCATTTTCATCTTAGAACTGCTCTTGTGTCCCTTTTCTGAGAAATCAGTTCAGGATTCTCCCCATTCTGTTGCCTATAGCCTGGAACAGTTTTATACCTAAGTTACCAATGATTCCAAGACCATGTCTCTTTACTATGTTTTCTTTCTTACTTACATTGTTTTGAATTAAGAAAAGGATACAGTAGGTAGATTTGGGACTAGGCCAAAAGTATACAAGTCTGTCCCATCAAAATAAGTAGGCTACACAATAGGCACTAATGCAGTTAGACTGTTGTCCCTATCTGTGAGCAAACCCAGGAAAGAACAGGACCATGCGTGTGAAAGGGCAGAGAGGGGCATCATGATGATACAAGGATCCATGGAGGAAGGAGAGGGGGCAAGAGACATTCAAGAAACTCACCACAGACCTATCCCTCTATATACTGCAGTGATCATATGATTATTTAGGTTATATTCTTCAAGAAGATATTTAAGGAATATATTTTTAGATAATTAAAGTAGTGCTTAGATAAGATACGTCAAAATAAATTTAAAAATAATGCCATCTCTTTTAAAAAATAACTAAAACTTACAGATTGTTGATTTTTACACAGGAAAAATATTAGATTTTTATATTTGCCTCTTCCATTTCATCCATATAATACCAAAAGAATATATAATCTTTATTTTGTAGAGCTGACAAGTTAAAAAGCTAAAAAGCTTTAAAGCTAAAAAGTTATAAATACTTATACTTTGAATAGAAGATACTTCCCTTGTTTCTAAATATATTCATAAATTATTGTGACATAATGGAAAAATGTTTGGAAGTACAACACAGTTTTATTGGAAAGTTACAGAATTATATTTTGATTTAGAATACAAAGTGAAAGTAAACACCAATTCTTCTATTTTTTTGGTAATGCTTTACAAAGATTAAAAATGCTACAAAAATGAATGCTACAGAAATGAAAGTTTATTATAAAACGTTTTTTAGGAAATAAAATATGTGTGTGACCATAGGAAAAATGAAATTTATTTTAATTAACATTGTACAAATTGTATTCTGTATGCCTTTTTGCAAATAGGAATGTAATAATGACCACAGTTTTTTGACAAGTTCCAAAATTCCTTATGTCCATGATTTTTTGTTATGAAGTAATAGTAAAATGCACGATATTCACTAATTTGTTTCAACCCTGGTCATATGAAAACTCCAAAAAGAATCATAATACTAACCATAATACATGGTCCCTAAACAGTTCTCTATAAAGTGAATAGTTCCCTTTGGATTCACAGTGCATTTACTTGCATGTTTTATTAACTAAGTGGACATCTATATTTAAACCTGTGGCCTATCAAAGAGAAATAATCAAGCATTTATTAGTTTCAAACTCAGTACTGATTATATATTCAGAAAGAGCCTATATGTTCTGTCACTCATAATGTTCAGAGTAAAAATCCAAAAATTTGCTTAATATTGTGTCAAATGTCTTCCTTTTGCCAGACAAAAAATTAATGATAGTTAATCATACATCATATTTTAAATAACAGAAATTCAAATATTAAATGTAGTTCTTATTTTGATACAAGACCTCCAATATCTAGAAATAATGGAAATAAATATGCATAGCTTATCAAAATAAAAGCAACTTTCAGGAAGATCACCTCACTTTATAAATTATTATGGGTCACCATTTATTGAATATACTCTATATTTTAGGCTACATTCTCAAGAGTCACTAAAGAAACTTCAGGGGAAACTTTGATTGTCTTTTAATATAACAGCTTTCCATATTACTTTGAATAGTATTTCAACAGAATTGTGATTTTATAATGTACATTTTTAACTTATATCCACTTATCATAATACATGGGTTTTTTTTTTTGGTAACTACACCAATGAATAGTGACTACAAGTTATTCACTGTATATGTATTGAACTAGTTCAGGAGGTTTATTGCTTTTACAAGGCTGTGTCACATCTAAATGAACTGCATAAATTGTCTGACCATAAATCATATTTCCTTAATAAAGGGACTAAATTATTTAATGAGTTGAGTTAGGAGTAAGCCAAAGAGTTGCAAACTGATCATCTTCTTTAATTATTGAAGATAGAGTTTCCTGTACAAAATTCATATTTTATTGTACTGAATTTAAGCATTAATAATACATACTACTAAAGAAACCACACATAATTATTTTCTTTTAAATAAGGAATCTGTTTCAATAAGTGAGATCTGTGGTTTTAGGCTGGGAGCTTTACTGTTTACTTATTATGTTGCTACTTGATTTTTTTTTCTCCATATTTAAATATTTAATGAAAAGTTTTATCCATCTTGTGTCCTGGGGCTTTGAAGCAAAGGGCACAATTTAAAACTATCTAATAAGTAAATAAATGTCAGAATGCTGAAAAAACAATGGATATACAAAAGATATTAAAAGCACAGTTATAATAATGGGAAAACAAATTCTCTTTTTCTCTTGAGATGATGAAGTATAAATAGTGAGATTCCAGAAACTATATTTTTTTAAAAAAAACAGGGTATGCAATATTAGTATATATATGTATTGCAATTTCATATACAAAGTTGCTGCTCAGAAATAATCAAAATTATGTGACAAAATTTCTTCCATAAATTGCTATGTTTATTTTCAACTTCTGTTGTCAAACATTATTGTTCACATTAAGAAGAAGTTTTTATTGGTGAGAGGGTCTGTCAAAATTGATTATATCATAAAAAAAAGTTTCAAGGTTATATTAACCTACACATGTATGTAACTGAATACATTTTATGATAGTTATTTTTAAAAATATAAGGTTAATGAGTTTTAAGTGTAATAGCCTTCAAAAGCATTTCAGAAATAGTGCTTGAACAACAATACTGAAAAGGTTTATAAGAATGCATTTTGCTACATTAGATATATCTCAAAGGAATTTGAGGAAGCTAGTCTTCTAGCAAGAGTGCATACTTTGGGTAAAGAAATGGACAGAAAGTGAAAAAACAAACAAACAAAATGGAGACTAAGTCCAGAAAAGAGGCGGAGGCATCTTTAGAGAATTAAAAATAGGCTATTAATTTTGAATAGAAACTGATGGAATTGTCACAGCTTTATGAGCATGAATTTTATATTTAAGAAATGTGTAAGTATACAGAAAGTGCACTTTCAAACTTCCTTTGCCTTGTGCCTTAACATTTTCTGTTCCCAGTTCCACTGGCTTAATGAGGCATTGCGTTATAGTAATATTTAGTCGAATGAAATGGGGTTCTACAGTTGATATTTCAATTTAATATTGAAATACTACTGCAGATCAGAAGTCAGTTTACTAGAGAATATCCTAAAAATTAAACTGTTTGTCCTTGGTTTTATTTCATATATATCCCATATCTACTTGTAAGATACTGAGTGAGGTAACTACTAAAGCAATGATTTTTCACTGAAAATGTTCTAATTACTGTCCACACCCAACACTTTGAGCAGACAGCACTCTCATTAGACATCATGTACTCACAAAAAATATTCCAGCTCGAGGCAGAGGTCAGGGGAACAATAGTCCCCTGATTTAGTTTTGGTTTTTTATTTTTTTAAATTTTTTTTTCCCCCCTCAGTAATGTGGATTGAACTCGGGCCCATGTGCTTCCAAATTAGGCACACAGCCACTTGAGATAAATCTCGGCACACTACGCTGCCATTAGAAACGATAAGATTGAGTCATTCATACTCAAATGGAGGTACCTTGAGGACGTCCTCATAAGCAAAATAAACAGGTCACAGATGTGTAAATATCGTATCTTTTCTCTGGTATGAGAAAATGAAATTGTAAATGAGTTATAGTATGTAAAGTTGATATTGTGAAGTAGAAAATATTTAAAAGGAAAGAGAGCGTAAGGGTAAATAACGAGAGAAAAACGAGTGTGGTAATAAAGAAAAAAGAAAACAAAGATTGTGTATATAGGAGGTGGGGGTGTTGCAGGGTGGGGGAAAAGGGAAAAAATGAGAATTAAGTCATGTCATATTCTGGTACAAACTCTCAATGTTGAATGCGATTATGGTATTCATAATGTACCAATAAAGATAAAACATTAAAAAAAAAAAAACCCCTCCGGCCCAGACATTAGTCCTCAGTAAACAGGGCTCTCAACTGTCTTTTAGTCACAGAATATTTATGTTTTGGATTTTGTAATTACACTAAAACTATAGAAGAGAAAAGAACATATAGAAAAATATTTGTATACAGAACTCAGAAATCGCTTTGAGCTATTCAATCCCATTCTTAGATTTCATCTCACAGTCCATTCATAAAGATTTAAAAACGCATTTTATTTAAAAGAAAAACTGTACTGTTTTACATGCATTTGTTTACCTAAACCTTAATGCAATGGTGTGTCTAAGTAAATAAATTGGTCACAAAATCTCAATAATTACATCTAAAATGTGTTTAATTTTATACTGAAAAGCTAAATATCTGTACTATATAAATTTGTAAAATAAAAATTTAAAATAATGAGTTAAACATTTCAAATATATTTATCTTATTAATAAATATTTTAAGCAATTTAAAAGTACACCTCTTTTACATCATACATTATATTAAGAAATAAATATTGCATTTTCAACTACCTTTTAGATATTTCTGTTTATTTGAAGTGAATATACTGCAGTACTTCATTCTTTAAACTTTTACTTTCATTGGTACATGTTTGCAGAACATAATGATTGCATTCTTCATGGGGAGCTGGTACTTGTATACAGCACATTTTAATGATTTTCATATTCATCTCTACCTCCCTCACTCCACTCTTTCCTTTAGAAAGAGATTTGTCACTTTTTTTCTTGTCTACTTTCTACTTAAATTTTTACTTTTGTATTTCTAGTTTCTCCTATAAGAGAAACCATGAGCTATTAAAGCCTGTTCATCTAATTTATTTCACTTAGCATGATGGTTTCAAGGTGTATACTTTTTTTATAACTAACTCATGGCAAAATGTTAAAGATTTACGTTAAAATGATACAGACATATTCATATTTATAACAGTACAACTCATAATAGCTAAATCTTAGAAGCAATATATATGTGTGTCAACAGATGAATGGACCAAGAAAATATAATGTTTATATAGTAAGTAATTTAAAACCTCTATCTCTGTACATGATTCCTGTGAATTGTACTTTGTTGCATGAGTTCAGTATTGAACTTCATTACACATATACTTGATTGATTATCCAAGAATATTCTCTTTTGAAATACTTACATTTGGTTTGTTTGTTTGTTTGTTTGTTTGTTTTGTTTTGTTTTGTTTTGTTTTGTTTCCTTTTGGTTTGGTTTTGTTTAATGTTTGAAACTGGGTCTCACTTTGTGGTTCAGTCTGGTCTGGAACTCAGTATGTGCACCAAGCTGACCTCAAACTAATTGTTATCCTCCTGCCTCAGCCTCCCAAGTGCTGGAATTATAGGCATATGCCATAATGCCGAACTGAAATCATATTTGAAAGAGAAATGTTATATATCCATTGAATTCCTAACTTTGGTTGAACTCCTAGATTTGAGTAGACTAACTATTTTTAATGGAATTTTCTTTTGCAAACACAATACAAACTCCCCTTTACGTGTAAATATAATTGGGTTCCCTTCTTAATTTCAGATTCTTCATGGCTTATGCTGAGGTCTGTTGATCTTTTAAACAAATTCTTTATTCATTATTCTGATTCTAAAATTTTGATAAGTTGCAAAAAAGAGTAAATAGGAAAGTAACAATTCCAGCATTTTTACTAATAGTAGTTAAATGACATAGTTTAGTTAGATCACATCCATGTAGTTGAGCTCTGAGAGGTGACCGCAGCAGATTAAGCTGGAGTGAAGTCAGGGAAGGCCCCAGGGTATGGAAGTCAACAAGATGCTGAATGAACCAAAAGTTAGGAAGTGTGTGGTACTGAAATGGAGAATCACTGCACATATTCAGGAGATTGTGCAGCTCCAACATTTGCAAGAATAAATTTTATTTTTTCTGCTTTCCTCTTTATAATTTTCAAGCTATCTTCAAACAGAATTCTGCAAAAAAAACACTTGAGAACAGTTAGTGTTAGGGACTGACTGGTAAGAACGGGCAACACTAGAAACATGTAAAATTCTGAAAAGTGAGAAAAAAGAAAGGCCAGTTGTGGGTACTAAATATCTTAACTATAATAGGGTTCAGTTTAAATGGATCATAAAGTAAGGATGAGAACACATCTACCTTCTGACTGTAGATCTGAGAAAGTTTACGTATCTTTGGAACTGATACAAGAACCCACTATTTCTACTAGTCAGTTAATCACCAAAACCGCAGTGAAAAGGCCTTGTAGGTTTTCATAAATAGTGCACTTTTATATAATCACTGCACTATACTGACTTTCAGGTAAATAGATGACATAAAATTATTAGTGTAATAAAAAAGTTACTGAAATAGAATTTATAGTCATTGGTCATAAAATTGCAGACTGTGCATTCACATTTAGTAAAAACTTCCCCTACAATATAATGATAATGGATACCATGGTAAGAAACCTGGCTCTTGGGAATGAGTCAGCCCAGAGTTGTAATTCCAGTTGATCCTAAGACATGAATCTTGGATGGAAATGTTATTTCTTTTAGCTTCATTTCTACCTATTTCATAATCATGTAGGGGAAGCTGACTATGATGAGGTAGGTAGAGCATGTTCAGTACATTGCTGGTAGACCCACAGTACATGCAAAATACTATTATGAAGTTATCGATGATTATACTACAACAATCAAAGTTAGAGGAGCAATGAAACCTGGCCATACACTGCTGCAATTTTATTTTCTTCCCTTTATGAAACTCGTAATGCATTCTAGAGGCAAAATACAATATTTCAACTAAATGATCATAAATAGTAGCTTATATTGCAGATTTTAATAAAAATCAAGAAAATAGGAAATCTTAGGCTTTGATTCTCTAAATGTTCATATCTTTGTGTATAGCAAATAAATCCTTACAAAAATGTCATATTTTATTATACTTAATACTCTGACAGCTATTTCAATACAAATAAAAATATGCTACAATCATATACTAAATAAATGAAGTTATCATTGTTTTTATATCCTAAGAGGAATAAGTATGCTATTGTAAGAAGAAATAAGGAGGGAAAAATCATTGAAGTTGACAGAAAATGTTTGCATATACTTTAAAAATATTTTATTGTCAGCACTTTTGAATCTGGCTGCTATTATATTCTGTGAAAAATCAACTTTTCTTCTCTATGTAAACTAATTTTCAGAAGAGGTGCCCATATATCATGCTATATACCCCTGAAGAAATAAGATTAGAAATATACCAACAGCTGAACCAAAGCTTATAATGTTTATTTTCTCTTCACTTCCTGCCAAAGTTGTGAAAATTTTATATCAAGCTTATACACCTAGAATCTATTCATACTTGGAAATAATGGGAGTTTATAATCTGTATTATTGCTAATATAGTTGAATTATTTACAATAGCATATATAAACATTTTATACTAAATGCCATATTTTTGTCTATGTTTCAG
>PVIR01040067.1:0-13545 GCA_004026965.1 Petromus typicus | reverse complement strand
AGGCAACCAACAATGTGGGAAAAAATCTTTACCAGCTGTTCCTCAGATAAAGGGCTATTATCTAGAATATATAAAGAGCTCAAAAAAATCAGCCCACCCAAATTTAATGACCCAATTCAAAAATGGGCATCTGAAATGAACAGATATTTTTCAGAGGAAGAAGTAAGAGCAGCTAAGAAGCATATGAAGAAATGCTCTAATGTAAGTTTTTATTAAAGATATTTGTATTAAAGATGGTTTGGTGATTTAAATTCATGAAATTAATTTCAAGGAAATGACACTTTGGCAGAGCTGTACTTTAGTATTAATTATATTCAAAAACTAAGTTTTGTGTAATTCTAAATGAACTATATGTTCATTTTCAAACTATTAATTTTCCCAAACTGGATTCAAATTTCTCATTTTCCTTTATCTTTGTCATCAAAATTGAGGAGATAGACAATTTCTATTGAATAGTGTTACTGATGCAGTGGATATTGACGGTCCCACAGATATAATTTTATAAACTTTTAAACTACATGACTACACAGCACTTGAACAGAGTGACATGACATAGTATTATGGCTTATATGTAGCTGTTCCTCCAGAGCCTCCTGCACTCAGAGGTGGGGATTTTTAGAAGTTCCTGGATCTAAGGTTCATGACACAAAGATTAAGGATATGATGCTCAGATTTGGGATACTTTATCAGGGCATGAGTAGCCTGGATAGAATACAAGGGACAGAAAGAGAGCTGATGTGGTCACTTGCTGCTGCTGCTGCTTTCTCTGTGAGGCCTTTCTGTCACTTTGTCATGAAACTAGCCACTTAGGGACTGAAATCTCTATGAACTGTAAGCCAAACTAAACTTGACCTCTTTTAACTTGAGAGGTTGGGTATTTTGTCTCTGTAATGAGAAAAGTACTAAGACATGAGAAAAAAATTAGGGAATCCAACCAAAAGAGCAATGCTGGATTGTATTTCCAGACATGGTAATTATGAAGACAGCAGCAGAAGTAGAAAACAAAACAAAACTATAATTCTATAAATTGAACCTGTAAATCACACTGAAATATCATAGAAAACAATTTTATATATCCAATCAGTTTGACATTTTCATAAATCTTTATTTCAGACCTAACTATGGAAAACCCAAAGATGAATAAGAACTTGTCCTATTCATCATTTATTTTTATAAGCTACATAGAGTATCAACGGAAAAGCTGAACAGAAGATAAAGTTGATGGCATAGTTGTCTTGTGTTTTTTACTTTAACTCTATAATTATATAAAGAATATTTAAACTCAAAGCTGTACTTAAGGCACCACTAATAAAATTCACATACACTCAGAACCTCACAATTAGTTACTTCAATCTTAATAACTGCTACCCTCATAAGCAGCCCATAAAAAGTCTAAATAAAAATGGTTAAGTGTAAATGTAGGCAGAAGTTGGAAATATGCAGCTATGAGCCAAGAATCATAAAAGTTTAGCAGATAAGATGTAGCAAGGAATATTTCTAGGACCATCAGAGAAAGATGAGTTCATGCAAACATCAGTGACTGTCTAACCTCTAGGACTAGGTAGAATAAATTCCTGAGATCTAAAATAATTCATTGTGCTGATTTTTATGGCAGCTCTAGGTAATTAATAAGCTTTATATGTTGATTATCTTTGACAAATGAGTAGTATATAATTATGTTGATTAAATAGATGACTCAGAATCATAGGACACAGAAGATTTTCATTTACCTGTTTTGTGACCAGCACAGATAACATATGTATCAATATTCATGTTATAATATTATTTTAAGCACAATTATTTTATCTGTTCATAGATATTTAGATATTAAGCATATCAGTTAGCAATGCCTACAGTGTGCTACAGTAACAAATAAATCTCAGTGCTTTAAAACAATTATTCATGTCAATTCTGTAAGAACAGAAGAACATACTTCTTTTTTGTCTCTTCTTCTGGAACTGTGTCTAAATGATCACCATAAAATGGTCAGTGTCACTGTGGGAGCAGCCCACAGGATCTCAAATAGGCTCCAATATCGAAAGCTTTTTAAACAAACAAACAAACAAAAAAAAGACATAGTTCCTTTGCTAAACAATAAGTTCCAAGAAAAAGAATTTCACTGTCAATCACAAGGGGGCAACAAGGAGACCACAGGTAGTGACACATATATGCACATTAGAATGCTTTGATATCAGAATATCTCCTTTACTGATTCATCTTTCCCTAATATAGAACAGTGTGGTCCTTGATCCATCTTCTTGTTTGATGGATTGATGGAAAACATTTGTCAAGCTGACTAATCAAGAAGCATATTTTAAATCTCTGTGGATGAGAGAGATTTTTATTGCACATTTGCCTTATGATTCTAGATGCCCTCAAAACAAATGATATCCAGGAATACAGTGCCACAGTGAGTCATATCAACAAGAATTGAGGTTTTAAAAGCAAACAAGATATACATTATAATAAACCTGTTATTTTTCCTATTCTCTTCATTTACTATAGCATTTTACTTTGGAATCTTTGCAATCATAATTATTTACAAAAATGTGAGAAAATTAGATCCATTTCTAAAAGCAGAAATAAAATTATTATTGAGGTACAAGTGGGAATTATATAAATTAAGTCCTTATACTGAAAAGCAAAATGTGTTATTATTGCCATTTTTAATCTATGACTGCCTATGAGTAGTGTTTTATTGAAGAAAATATGGATTTCTCTTGTTTTACTTAACTCTAGAACAAATCATGGGGAAATGTCTTTACATGGATTTTTGTAAATATACCAAAGAATCCCCTTTTAGCATTCAAGTGGAGGCCCAGCGGGAAGTTTGTGCACCAACAAAAGGAGCACCTCAGAGTGGATGAGCGGCCTGCTCATCTCAATGGTCACTTGGCAGGAACACAAAACCCCTGGCCACTGCCTTGTGTGCCAGATCCATCATTTGCTGTGTTTGTCCAATGAGACATCAGCCGTTTTCCCACAGCTAAAGCCCTTTCCATCAGGTGAACTGTTTCTGTGCTGAATTCACACTGGCGAGGTATTTTCCTTCAGTGCTAATTCATGTCAAATTCAGGGCTTTAATTCACAAAAGATTTTCTAGTGAAGGATATTGAGTACAAAAATAAAAATGATGCAGAGATATTGACTATGGTTATACATTTTAGGGCAAAAACACTTATTTTTAAAGGAAAGTTTTTGAAATTTCAAAAAATAGCAAAATATGAAAAAAATTATCAGAGAGGAAGGCAGGTTTGCATGACACCATATAACTGTTATTCATTTTCTATATAGAGTATGATTTGGGCCCTTTGTAGACTTACTAAATAGTAATATAAGGATGAATATCCTTTTAACTTGATATTTGCTGTTTGACAGTGATGAGTAAGAATAATTTTATGTTGAGTCATACATGCACTGTATTTTTCATGGAAGACAGGAAATTTAAGTATCTTGTTCTTTTCTTTCATGTTTCTCCCAGGTATTGCTGATCCCTTCACTCGAGTATAGAATAGTTTATATTTTAACATGTAAATTAAAGTCCCTAACTGTTGCTCTGTCATCAAAATAACATGTGTATGGTGTATCAGGGGAAAGTACAGAGCTGCTGAGAGGAAGACAAAGATAGAAGCCAAGTCCCAGAAACCACTCTTTTCTATAACAAATGCTGTTAAAATAACCTTTGTCAAGTCATTTCAGTACGCTAGGACAATTTCTGCCTTTGGAAATGGTTAGACATACTGAAAGTCTTATTAAAATAACTTAACCAAATATCACTGCAATATATTTCATCCTTTTCCTGCATTCTTATATGAGAGAATAGGAACCGGAGGATACATAGAGTGACCCAAATCTTTACTCATGTTCCTTACACTGAACATATCTTTTTATACAAGATCCATGTTGTTCCTACACTTGTACAATTCCTGATGCTTTGTTTTATCTTTATTGTAGTGCAGAAAACTATGGCCTCATTCATGCTCAGCATAACCTCCACCTCTGAGCTACACTCACCCTGATGCTTCACTTGGCTTCAGCTCGGTGACAGTGCTGCTGTCCCTGTCAAGTTGAATAAGCAACATGATAGAAGCAGATATTTTGAGAGGGTGTACATTTTAACTGGCTTCATTTTTTCAGAGGACAGAAATCTTATTTAAAGTTGAGAAAGAAGAGAGAGAGGAAAGTAAAAAGAAGAAAAGAAACAATAAATTTTAGAAAGGAAATAAGAATACAGAAAAAAAACAAGTCTCGAGATAAGTCCCAAGAACCTTAGGTAAAAGTTCAACAATAAAAGCAATACTTTGTTAGTATATAGAAAAGTCCCCCTAAACACTGATGGTCTCACTTTACTTCACATAAATTCTGACAAATTTTAATAATTCACTTATATCTGCAAATATATTTATACTTTTGAAAAATAAAAACAAATTCAAAAAAATGAGATGTTACTAATATCAATCCTGGAGAAAAGGCTGGGGACAGTTAGCAGGAGACTTAAAAAAATTGTAAATAAAGCCAGAGAGAACTATGAAATTTAATAAACTGCAATTTTGTATTGTGGATTTATTTAGTAGTATAAATAAATTTTCTACTACATGCAAAGTATATAAAAGTCATTATGAGTAAATACAAGTAGTAAAAAGCCATGATCCATTTACCATAGAAATGTAACTGGAAGATAAAACTTGACACAGTATACGTGCAGTAATGACTTTGAAGACATGCTGAGGGTGGGGACACACTTGGAATGCTGATGCAATCACACTTAGGGTGCTTGATTCAGATGCATGTTTTATGGTTGTGTCATTTTCATAACCACAGACAGCATGCATCTCGCCTGGGTCTGACAATAGCAAAACTAACAATGTGTTGTATATAGGAAAGGATAAGAGAGCATTAGATTTCCACACAAACTCTGTACTTGAAAAGCAGAAACAAAAGACAACTGTGTTACTAGTACAGGTGTTGTGAAAGATATTTTGAGATTATTGCTCATTGGCCTGGACTAATACGGATGAAGAGAGCAGGAGATGTTGATTTAGTATGTTTTTTGAGTGGAGCTGTTCCAATACTTTATGTCTGACAATGAGCAGAGATCTAGTAGAGTTTCTGCTTCTTGTACATGAACAATGTGTATATGAATGGCATTTGGGAAAAAAAAAAGAAATAACTATAATAATGGTTACCTATGTAAACACTGTGTAGGCCATTAACCAAGTAACATTTTTTGAAACAAAAGTTTTAACTCAATTGTCATTTGTCTACTGTACTGAAAATAGGAATAATGACAGTCGATTCTTAAAAACAACAACAAAAAAAAGGAAGAACACTTCAACAGCAAAATTAAAGTATTTACATTGTAGTATTGCTAATGAGGTAATACAGAACCAGTCTTGACTCCTACAGTTATGTATCCTGAACACGGAGAGATGGATAAAATCTAACTTCTTTCTTACTGAGTAGAGTGATCTGTTTTAAATATCAATTTAAGACCCTTAAATGATCAGCAATACAGATAAAAGAGATGTAGGTAATTTAAGATTGTTTAATTAGAATTCTTTTAACCAATAGTCTACTATTGGGCTTATTTAGAATTCTTGACAACCACTTCACTTGTATCTGAGACCATTTTTATAATGAAAGGGAAGCAGTGTTGTTTTGTCTTGCTTTTGTTTGTTTTACTTCTTTGAATTTGGTGCTTGCTTCCTAAGAGTCAGAATGTGTACAAGTTTGACTAAGGTAAAACTAGAGGTGCAGAAATGGTGAGGCATGCTGGCCTCCTTCACTGTCTAAATCACTGACTCTGAACACAAGTGATTCAATTTTGTGCCTCAGCAAAACTGTAGATTACTACACGCTATAGACCAGTGGGTTGCAACCCCAACTGCAAATGAAAATTCCACTGGGAGCTAATTTTAAATACCAATGTTGAGTTCCACCTGTGTAGAAAACCAGATTTTTTTAAAAAAATCTGTGTCCTCAGTGCCTCAGTAGTGTGTGTGTGTGTGTGTGTGTGTGTGTGTGTGTGTGTGTGTGTGTGTGTGTATGCATGTGTAGTATGTGAGACCTGGTTGGCAGTCAGGTCATTCCAAAATTCATAAGTGACTTGTCAGATAGAATACTAAATTTATGTAGGTGTGTACTAAAATTTACCCAATAAGAAATGAAATTGCAGGGTTAATATTTTCTTAGAGAAAAAAGGTTGTAAAACACTATTTTAATGAATAAATGGTCCTTTTATTTATGTACAGAGTTAGGCCAAAAGACAATTTAATTAAGACCATTTATTTTTAAAAGTTATTATCTGTGTCCACCTCGATATATGAAAAAAATGACTTCAACCCATTCTCATATTCTATATCAAATTTCATACCACAAATCATTTATCTTAAATTTTTTTTCAGAATAGAATTATAAACTTTCATCCTTACCAGAAGGAAGATTTTAATAAGGAACAAATAATCATATATATTTAAGTGATAGCTTTCCATTTCTTACATTTTACTAAATATTTTTCCTTACACTGACCACTATACACAAAATATATGGTGTACATGAAACATCTGACAGAACAGTATTGTTTTTTAACTAAAGAACCAAGAGAAAATGTATCCACATGGCAATAAAAGTGAACCTTCTCTCAGACATTTTGGAAATCTTGTCATTTGGGACCTTCCAATACTTCCTATAGGATATGCAGCCTTTCTTGGGTGAGTGTTTTCTTGGGCACCTTACTTCAAGAACACTATCCTGCCTGACAAGCACAGGTTCTGAGTTCGATTCTGCAAAAACAAAACAAAAACTTCATCACTTCTCCTGAGTAATTCTCAGTCTCAGCTTCCAGGACTGCATTCTGCAAACCCAATTGCCTTCTTAATTTGTGTATTAAGTACAAGTGCCCTTTCTAAACTCAGAGTCATTGTGTGAATGTTTCTCTTCATGCCTGATATTCTCTGCTGTATTATAACCATGAGGAGATTTGTACTCCTTGGAAAAAAATCATCCCTGATTCTGTCCCAGCTTCACATTGATTCCTCCACCTTTCCACCCTTCACCATGTAATAAACCATGTTGCTTACTTGGCAAAAACCAATTTTATGTTTCTCTGATAGTAGAGAAGACTGCAAAGTTTTCGGTTTCACTTAAAAGTCACATCCAATTGAAAACTACCATGCGATCAAACAAAATATTTATATGCGGAAGCTATATTCCAATATCACTAGGTAAGTGGAGAAAAAGGATAACAAGTCACTGTATAGTAAATATTTTCCAGATTAATCTTTTGATTACTCTGCATTAAATACATATAAGCTTCAACATCTGAGTTTTTTCGTACAAAAGTCACCTCTACTTCTATCAGCTATATCACTGACCTTCTAAAAGAGACACATTTGAGACAAGGTATAGGCTGAGACTGCCATTTCTAATACTGCCTTTTCAGTCCACAAGGATAATATATCTATGTAATCAGGGCACGTGTTCATATAAACACTTCAAAACACCCAATCAATCACTTCTTTCTAGCCAGCACTTTTCTTTGGGAAATGTGTGCCCCTGACCTACCAGAAACTAGATGGAAACTCCTTTCTTTCATGAGCTCAAGGTTTAATGGGCCAAACACAACAATGGCACAGATGAACAATTTTGTGGCGTTCTCATTATAACCAGGATCTCTGTTACTGAGATTCCGAGGACACAGCGAGTGCCCTTAAAGATACCTACTTCATACAAAGCGCTGTGAACAATCAGGCACACTGGGCTGACGGATTTTCTAAAGGTCAAAAAAGGTTATGTGAGTCTCTTAACTGGAAAACTGGCTGAGTAGAAATTTACAAGTTTCTACCTTCTACAAAGTTCACTTTGGTAATAGTATATTTTATTAGCATCCATGCAAGAAGCTGAACCATCATCTGTGGTATGGGAGAAAAAAATATTTATAAATACTAAATTCATATCTAATATTTTATTACTCATGTTGTTTAGGAATGCTCCTATTTCTCCATTGTTTTCTGAATATGTGCCACCACATTCTGCTACCTCTCTTTTTATTTCTCAAAGACTTTTATAGTCAGCTTCCTTATTTTATACTGAAAGCACCAAGGGGTGATCATTCAGTGAAGTATGCCTTCAGACCATGATGTGTTATCAGGAAAAACAATCTGTCTTCCACAGACACAATATCTGTAAAGATGAAAATACAAACACCTTGTTTCTAAAATATCAACATGAACCACTGCAGAGACTGCATGGAGAAAACACATACACATCATGACAAAGATTGAGGAGCATGAAACCACTGATCCTGAGGTTGAAAGGTTGTAACGTCCTGCTTTTCTCTTGGAAAAGCCTTTCAGAGTGAATACTTTGAATGCCTCTGCTAAGAAAGAGTGGGGGTACAAGAAACATACATAATTACCTCTTGCAAAATATAGGGAGTCAGTCTGTCAGAGAGAGCAGATGGTCTCCCCACCACTCCGGTACCCCAACTTCAGGCAGTTTTAGTGTTTTTTGACAATGTGGCAGTTGATAGAGAAAAAAGCATTTCACTCTTCATTCTGAAGAGGAACGGAGACCTTAAGAGGAACACAGAGCTCTTCCAGGACCCTGAGTGTAACAGTGTGCCAGCTGTTTCCCACTAACACAGAGGAGATAGGCCAGGCTGTTCACCTAGAGTGTGCTGCATCTGCTGGTAATAAATAGAGCTCCGTGGAATATTCTAAGTGGATCAGAGGGTTGAGGCTCGGTAGAGGCAGTGTTTATCTTCCATTTACTTTCATTAGGAAATTAAGTCAGGGATAATATGTAGAATAACCATGAATTTCTTGATGGGTGAGAGATGCCCCAATATGTCATTAAAATTACCACTGGAAGTATACATCAAAGTAGACAGGACTCATACTTCAAGTTTGTTAAATACATAAGGGCACCATCATCTTCATATGCACATTTTCAAATTTGTCCCTCTTAACACACGACTGACTTCTTAGACATACTGCTCCACATTTAAGTAGATAGGCATATTATCCATGGAACAGAAGTTAAAAATTCTTGGTCCATATGAGAAAAGAATGAGAAATGAGACTGTAGTACACCAGATATATTGCAAGAAGAAGATATCTGTGTATTTTCCCTGGGCATGCCTCATAGAGTTAAACATTTTTTACCTCTATTTCATGATACATAAAAGAGGAGAACAATATCCACTTTCCCTGAGATATTTAAGTGATGCAAATAATGTGAAGAAACAGAAGCTGATAGGAAAAAAGCAGAAAAGAGCAGTTCATTGTGAAACTTTCCTTGGATGTCACTCTGGATTCTTTTGTCTTTGTTCTTTCTTTTCTGCTTTCCATATGAAGATATTCATGGCCATGCAATCACCACCAAAATATACAAAGAACTCCAGAAGTGCTTTCCAACACAAATCTCCCCTTAGACACACATTTGTCCTGAGTCTGGAGTGCACGGGAATTGCACTCAATCTTGTTCTCCATCTTGCATTTACCTGGTTCTTTCAATGTGCCAGAACCCTGCAACTCTCACACAGAGTCAAAGCAAGATATAACTGAAAGGAAAGTTATTCTTGTAAACACCAATGCTACTTTAGCTTATTTAATTATTCTTGAGAAGTGAAGATTTGACTTTCAAGATCTTATATATGAGGGTTGGCTTGCAATAAGACTTTGCTTACATTAAGGTAAACCAAACATACTATTCTCAAATTAAGAATGGAATAAAATTTGTTCTGTGTTGCTTGTATAATAGTACTTGGATTCTGAGCTCAGTTGTATTGCTGAACAATTGCTTTTTGCCTAAGAAGATTGTTTATTCTCTAGCCCCAGATGCTGTGCAGGGAAGATGTACTCAAAAACCCACCTGTCTCAAGGAAAAGTAATTGACTTCAAAACTACAGCACTGGGACAGCAGGAGGTAACAGGAAGTTGGGGCTGGGGAACCAGAAAACAGCCACATACAATTAAGTCCAACCTGTTTGCCAAGAAGTTTCTCTCTATTGGGATATAAGATGAGATGATTTTATATCTTCTCAATGCTGTTTCAAACTGCGCTCCTTTAGCCTCACCCCCCTCCACTTTCCTACATTTTAATAACATTCTGGGAAAAATTGCTAGCTTCCTGGATACTTCAAATATTTAAATTGGTCAGTCTACATAAAAAGCTGTATCTTACTAATGATTCTAAATCTTTTGCATTGCCATTGTGAGTTTAAGGACATCAGAAGATATTGATTTCCTGGTTGTCCTTCTCTTTATATTTATTTAACTCCTCAAAAGTTAGGAAGGAATAAGAGGGATAAAGAAAAAGAGCACATTTATCTTTACCTTACAAGGGCTAATCTTAATGTTTGTACTTATTTCTTGCAGTGTGGAATCATTCTCCAATTGGGAAGTTCTGCGGTGCAGCCCAGCTTCTGCAGTGCTCCAGGGATCCCTTATCTAGTCAGCTCATTTTTAACAAGTCAGTTGGCTTTAGCAATGACCATCCATTGCTTTCTCCACCTACCTCTTGAAAGTTTAGCTTTTGTACCACTACAGTAAGTAGATTATCAATTTAAGAATCTGGCAAATATCCAACCAGGAAATCAGATCAGTTTTCTCCTTTTGCTGCCACTATTCGTTGTTCCTGGAAATTTCCTCGAACCTCTATGTAGACATTGCAACAAGGCATCCTACAAACATCATTGGCTCTCTGCCATTGTGCTGTTCACTTCACAATCTACACAGTTTACCGAGCAAATGCTAGGTGGATTGCATTTTACTAGATTCGAGTGTGCTAACTTGTAGTAAATGCTGGCAAGTCTTCATCTTCAAAATTTAGTGGCATTCTTCAGACTCCTTTAGATGTATAAAGGCTATCTCATGTGAATTCTTTGATTCTACATTCTAATACCTTTTGCATCTTCACTAATCCAATTTTCACAAAGCCACAGAAAATCCAACAAATTCCACTATCAAGCATTACATAATGGAAGAACTCTTCCAACTTCTCTGGGGAATGACTATTACCTGGGCTATTGTTTTAGTCCTTTTCATGTCAGAGAAGCAGAGTGGAAATTTTAAAAATTGTTTCTTTCTTCCTTTGTGTATATTTTTGTTTTAATTAATGTTGATCAAACAAATCACCTACAACTTAAACTACTGTTTACATTTTTTAAAAAAAAATTTTAGACAGAGTTTTTCTAAATTGCCTGGTAGTCATGCTAATGTGCTATCCTCAGTTTCCCAGCTCACACTGCTGGAATTACTGTCATGAACCACTGTGCTCAATGTGAAGTCCAATTTCATCCTTCAGTCTTTCCCTCTCACCTATACTGCTTCCAGGCACACCTATCCATAGTTACCATTACTTCACTTCACCACTGTACCAATCTCCTTCCAGTTACAGGGACAAAATACTGGACATCCACACCTGAAAAGTAGAGAGGATTATTTTGCTCACAATTTTAAAAGAGTCAGTCCATGGTCAAGTGGATTCAAGGCAGAAACAGGATTATACCATGACATGAGAAAGGAAATGCCATCAATCTATGGAAACCAGGAGGCAGAGAGAGATAGAACAACACACTCTTCTAAGTCATTACCACAGTCAGCCATCCGGTCCAACCAGGCCCTAACTCAATGCTACATTCACCTATGAGCTTATCAGTTGATCAGTCTACAGATAAGTATTATTGCCCTAAGATCTAAAAGTTTCAACTCTAAACAATTGATGTATTTAGAGGACGTTTTAGGTTTAAACTATAATTGTCACAGCCTTTAACTGGAGCTTAGGTAAGATATTCTTAAATAACTAGAGATTATAACACTGAAAACAGGGAAATATCCAGTCATAAAAATCATTTTGAATAAAACAGCTTGACAATTTCAGGTAAAAATCAGAAAGAGCAATACAAATTTTTCTCTCCAGTTAAATTCATGTTGTGTGTGTGTGTGTGTGTGTGTGTGTGTGTGTGTGTGTGTGTGTGTGTTTTAATTTTAGTTTATTTGTGATGTTCTGACATCACATATTTGGTTTCAGGCAGGTTGATCCTCCTGCATTTACTGGACCCGTCGAGCACCAGTCAGAATGCAGCAGCAGGACCTCCCCAGTTTGCTTTGTGGCCATTGTCCAAGCAAGATCATCATCCCCAACCTGTTACGGAAACACCTCCTCTCAGAAATAGGAGCTGGGTGTATTTCTCTGATGCTCTGTGGAACTGGTCAGCTGCTGTCACTATGGATTAACTGGCTCGGAATAACTAGGAACATAAATCAAAGTAGTAGCAAGAAAGACATATCCTGCTCAACAAGACGATGTTGGAGAGGGAAATGTATCTTGCAGTCTCCTTTCATCTTGCCAGCCACACCCACACGTGGGGAGTCAGTTGCATTAGCCCAGTCGTCTTCAAAGGCAGAGGACAGCAAAGCAAGAGGGGGAATCTTAATGACTAATTGGCAAACCATCTGTCTATATGTGTTATCTCCCTGTTACCTTCACTATTTTCCTTTTAAGTTCTCATTGATCTAAGCCCAAAGACATTAAAGTGTGTAATTTATTCTCCTTTGCTCCTCAGCAAAGTGGATCGGGGCTGGATGGCCCCATAACTGATCACTCAAAACAATTAAAGTCCCAGTTTAGGCAAATTGGCCAGAATCATACACCTTAGAAATGGAGCTGGGAATGGATACTTGATATTCTTTTTCCTTTCTCATCACCTTATTGAGACAATAGCTTACAGTGAAAAAATTATCTTACTCTAGAGTACACTATTTTAATCTTTTGATAGCTGTCTTTCCCACTTTCCTAGATGGAGACCAGGAATCTTGGTTTTTGTCCCTTTCTATCAAAAGTTGCAATTGGAAAATGTTTTCTATCTGTCTTTTACCTCACAAGACAGATAACAACCCCCGCACCCCCTTCCGCAGGGATGCATTACATGTCCGGTTGCAAATTCCAAGGCGTGGAATGGAAGATGTGTATCTTTGTTTAAGCATTTGGTATCAGGGCAGTTTGGGAATAGAAAGAAGGTGCTTTCTGACATTCTAGTCTCTGAGTTCTGACCTACTGTTAATGATAAAAAAAGCACATAACACTTCATTTTCCAGAAGAGTTAAGTGTTGTTTCCTGAAGTAGTTAACCTTTTGGAAAATAGCTCCACTGCCAAAGATCAACAACCAGGATAAATGCTGGTAACTCCAGCTTTTCCAGAGAAGATAGTGGAACTGTCCTATTCTTTTTTTTTTTTTTTTCTTTGAAATCTGAGCAAATGCACCTTCAGTGTCATTGCTGTTGTCTGCATTATGGGGTCTCCATTTGCCTCAGACCTCCTGGGGACTCAAAAGAGGAACATCTGTTTGTCTATTTTGCTCCCTTTTGCTAAACCTGTTAAATAGGGAAGAAGCTAAATTTTTAATGTTCCCGAAGCTCTGTGTGTGAAATGATGATATTGGGTTGCAATTGAAGAAGAGTTTTAAGACAGGCAATTTTATACCAACTTACATAATGCATGCCAAAGTGTGAGGCTGTTATGGAATCGCATCTGCAATTGTG
>PVIR01040066.1:0-13549 GCA_004026965.1 Petromus typicus | reverse complement strand
GTGGCTCACGCCTGTAATCCCAGCACTCGGGAGGCAGAGGCAGGAGGATTGTGATGTGAGTTTGAGGCTGAGCTGAGGGCCAGCCTGAACCACAAAGCGAGACCCTGTCTCAAAAAACCTAAAAAAAAAAAAAAGAATTTGTATCTATACATGATATATCCTGATTCTTATTTTTTCCCATTCCTGTGCCCTCTCTTCAAATGCAGATTCCTATATATATAAGCTTTGTTTTCATTTTTCTTTTTCATCACCAAATTTTTTCTTTCTCTTCTTTGCTTTCCCCTGACCCCCTTTAGTTCACCTTTCCCTTTGAACATTTTCTTCCTATTTCATAATACCTATCAAACTTTCTGGATGTCATTTACACTTTTAGTTTCTCACATTAGAGAAATGATATGGTATTACACATCCGGGTCCTGTTTACTTCATGTTTGAGTATGGCCTCAAGATGCATCCCTTAAGCTCTAAATGTCTCTAATTTATCATTCTTTGTGGCTGAGTAATACTCAATTTTATAACAAAAAAAAAAAAAACCTAGCATCTTTATCCAGTTTCTGGTTGATGACCATTTGGTCTGTTTCCAAGATTTAGCTACTATAAAATATACTGCTATAAACATGAGCACAAGTATGTAACTGCGGTGGGATGCTTTTAATTCTTTTGGTAATATATCCTGCAGGTATATAGTAGGGTCAGATGGGACCTCTAATTCTAGGTTGAAGAATTTCCATACTGATTTCTACTGTGTTTGTACCAGTCTACATTTTCACCAGTAGCGGAGAAGGGTTCCTTTTTCCCCACAGCCCTATCAGTATATGTTAGTTGATTTCATGTTAGCAGCCATTTTTTCAGCAGTGAGATGGAATCTTGGTATTGTTTTCATCTGCATCTCTTGAATGACCTGTGATGATAAACATTTTTTCATGTTTCTTTGATGCTCTTTCTTCTTCATTTGAAAAATGTTTTTTTCATTTCACATGTCCATTTTTTAAGTGAGTCTTTAAATTTTGGGGGGAATCTGATTTTTATTTATATATTCTAGATAGTATAGTAGTCCTTAGACAATGCACTGTTGAATTAAGAACAGAACAGATAACATATAAGTTGTAGTTAACAATTAACCTCATAGTTTTAGTAGAGAAGATTTTGATTTGGGGAATATAATTTGGGTGCAAATTATTCTGATCTTGGCACATAAGTTTCAGCCAGACTATCTTCTCAAAACAGACCAGGGGTGGGGTTAACTCTTTAGAGCTTACACTGCTTATAGCCTGCGTGGGCCTAATCAATGATGTGATCCTCCATGTTTATTAATGTACTAATTATGTATTTCTTGGTTAGGTACTATGAATTATACTATGCTAGGTGTGGACAGAAATACATTGAAAAGGGCCAGTGCAGATCACTATCCAGAGGGACATAATCATGAGTGCCATAATCTGAATTTGAAATCTTGAAACATCAAAATCCTTGAAGTTGAAGCTTTTGTATACCACAGTCTTGGAAGATTAAAATCTTGAATTTTGAAATCTTGAAAACCAAAATCCCCAAACCTACAATTTTTATTAAAGCAATAACAACAATAATACCAAAAACAACACCTCCTCCACCACCACTAGGGAGAGCAGTAGAAAGCTAATGTGGAAGGAATTGCCCACATGATATGGCAATAAAAAAAAATTCCAAAGATATAATTTGTCTGCATTGCTATTCCTTCTAGTCTGAAGAAACTAGTTGAATGGTTTGAATTAAGTCTTGAGTAGAGTAAGAAGACACAGAGCTGTGTTGCTCTTGAATTATCAATAATGTTTCTAATAAATTCATAGCATGTATAAGTACACGTAGAATGCATTTATGTGTCCAACACATCATACAGACATGGCACAGGGAAAAATTTAACATGGATCATCCATGCTAGTAGATATTGTAAGACAGATTTTCAAAAAAAGTAGGTTGCTGTAGAAAATTAATGTGAATATATTTTCTGAGAAAAAAATATGTTCTTAAAAATATAAAGTTATTCATCAGATGCACAACTTCAAAATACAATTATCATGAGTTAACCTAGTCTTACACATGACATCTGACTGCTCAGTATCTATCCCTGTTATGTACTTTTTCTGTGTTCAATTTTCATTCTAATATTTCATTAGTTTTTCTTCAGTAAAAGTCTCTACCTTTTTGCAATTTACTTTTGATGTATTTTATCCTTACATCATTTCTAGTACTGGTAGTATAAGTTGAGTAAAAACCTTTAGAGAGTTCTAACTTACTTTATATATTCTCTGCAGTTTTGCAAATTTGATTCTTGAAAATGCATTTTCACAATGTTAACTTTATAAACATTGTTTATATACATAAAAATGTCATTACTTCCTCAGTAAATAAAGATGCCTTGTAGTTTTGCATTTATGAAAGATAAAATTTCTCAGGATCTTGGCTCCTTGGAATACTGTGTACATAGTGATACTCTGATTGGTTGATCTTAGGGAAAATAGATCAACTTGTGCTTTTGGGGGTAATAGAAACTTGGACCACTAGGATGAATGCGTTAGAGTCACCATGCAGACTATAGGGGGTGTTTCAGGGAACATTTCTGCTTTTATTGAAAGATATAGTCATTTATATAGTAAACAGTAGAGGGTATAAACATACAGGTTGGGTCAGTCACGGATTGGTTGAAACATGCAAAGAGGCGGGAGGTTATAAGTTGATTGAAGAGGTGGTCCTGGTTTTGGCTGAGGGTGGAGTCATGATATCATTAACTGTGCTGAACTCTAGCCCAGCCCAGCCTGGCTTTCACCTTCAAACTCTTATGATATTTCTGATGGGATCAGATTTAGAAAGCTAGGGTATATAATTACCAGCTCTAGTGATATGGATTTATATGTTTTATTTTTTGACAAAAATTTAAATACAATTTGTCTGACTATAACTTTTGTAGTCATGTCATTAATGTGCTCATCCTCATGTTTTCAAAACATGTGTTATTGCTGCCTATTGGACTGAATAGAATAGCCTAGGAAGTGTTTGACTGTGCTTTTATGTTTCTCAAATAAATCCATATAAATAAATATATGAAGTAATTTATTAATTTTTTCCATCATTATGTATGTTTGGATATTGCCCTTTAAGGATTTTAGCATCAGAGATTTTAATCTTCTGTGGTGTCTGACAGAGGACATAGAAGAGATCATACATAATATTATGTCATGCATCAGTATGGAGCCATAGGGCTTAGATTTTATTATCTATATGTGGAAAGCCTTTGAGGACCAGATGTAGGAGAATGAAGTGGGTTGATTTGTTTGATAGTACTATTATTGTCAAGTGGAAGAGACATGAGATAGGGAAGCCAAGTGAGGAGCAGTTCCCAGACAGGGAAAATGATGGCTTCAAAAGATGGAGAGTCAGTGAAGACACAGAAGAGCCCATGCTTTAAGGGTACATTAAAGCACAAAAAGAAAAGATGCTTCACCCTGAAAGAAAAATGTAGTGTTGAGATAGTGGGAAATTAAGTAGGAAAAGAGACTGAGAAAAAATTGAATCTTTAGTCAAGTAAGAAGAAAGTTGGGAGAAGAGAGAAACAGAAGCCCAGGAGGGTAGAATGGCAATTTATCAAAAAGTAATGTGAAGTAAAAAAGTGAAGAATTAGAGAAAACCCATTGAATTTGGCAAATAGGAGATTGCCAAAGATTTTGGAACAAATCTGAAGGAAAATGGGTGGAAACATAATAATAATAGTCAGGAAGGGGAATGGTGTGAATTTAGTTATGAGAAAAAATTGAAAAACGATATGAGTGAGTGAGGGAGGGCAATATTCCCCCCTCATTGTTCAGGTGAGATGAAGTGGGGTATATATGAATCTTACTGAGAATTACCCCAGGAAATGTGAAGGACTGAAGTTCCAGAAAGGAGTCTTAAGAGAAGTCTTGAGGATGCAAGAGATGGGGGATCCAGGTCATAGCCAAGGGCATTTACTTGTAATGAGATAGTGATTTTTTCCCCATTTTAATGAAAGAGAAGAACAAAATACAAGAGTAAACAGAGAAGTTTGTGTGTTTAAAGTTGTGACAATAATCGAGTTCCACTTCAGTGGCTTCCACTTTCTTATATGAAATCTCTAGGGGCTCAGGGATTTAGCTCAGTGATTCCAGCACCTGCCTTGCGAGCACAACGTCCCAAGTTTGATCCCCAGTAGAAAACAAAGGAAGGAAGGAAGGAAGAAAGAGCTATAAAGAAAGAATCACCAGGCATTATTTTTCATTCAGGTCATAGAGCAGATTATAAAAGACCAACATTACTATCTCATGGAACTTATATGCCTCCTGAGGATGGATGCATGTTAATCGAGAAGGAAAGGTATGTAGGTGTAACAGAAGGCAGTTAGGGGAGGTGGTGAGAAGTGGCAATTGTCACTGCAGGAGCAGTGGCTGATTAAGTCAAGGCTTGGAGACTATGATGAAAAGTTTGAAGAATGGAAAAACAAACTAAGTACTTTGAGGAGAGCTGTGGCTCATTCTGTGTCTTTGCTTCTGTGCAGAAATAGATTACAGGGAAATCAGGGCGGGAAACATAGAGGCCTTTCAAGAAGACCAAATGAGAGGGAGGTTCACAATGGATGTGGTGAGAACTGGCTGGATATTGAGTCCATGTCCTGCAAGGAGCTGATGTGACTTGTTGGTGAACATATGATGAGAGAGGGACAAGGAAATCAAAGATGATGTCTTCAGCGTGGAGCTTCTATTTACTGGTTAGGAAGATAATTATCATATCAAGTATATTAGGCAAATAACAAAGAATTCTACAGGATGCAGTGATTTTGACAGATTTTAGGCTTCTGAATAGAACCAAATAATAAAAGTTGGCTGTCTATCTGAATTTCAGTAGAAAAATAACCTGAAAATAATAACTTGAGAAAAACCCTTAGATAATTTTTTAAATGTTAGAGGAAATCAATATTTATTGTGTAAATGATTTATATTTATTAATCAACCACAAAAAATAAAACTAAGACTTCAAATTAACCATAATTCTAATACTTAAATATATCAGCTTGGTAAGGAAATTCCAACTAAGTGATGTAATTTCTATTAAATTCCTAAGGAAAGTACAATAATTTTGACATCACTACAGTATTAATTAGAACTTTTCCCACCATAAGGAAAATGTTATATTAGTATCATGCCTTGCTTTGGAGGCAGGGAAAGGTAAATTGTGTGCAGGAAGCTCTGAGGATGAGTTCTAGCCAGTGACTAGCTGGAATTAAACTGCAGTGTCACTCTGTACTGGTCAGCAGAGTGGACTAATGAAATATTTTGTCTTCTTGGTAAATATGATACAAACAAACCAGATAGCCATGTTAACCAGAGGCCCGTTCCAGAGGTCTAATATTTATCACACTACACCAATAGCACAGAGGGGTCAAGTTCCCATCAATAACATTACATTCCAATAGCAAATTCACAGTGCATTTCAAAGACCTCACTCTGAGGGAAGTCAAGAGGATCTCAGTATTAATTCATTTACAAGTTACTAGATCCTCCGATATCCAGAGTAATAGAGAATTCATTGGTCTAATATGAATGTGCACAAAGTGAGATCATAATGAACAAGTAACTTGATTAAATCCAAGGATGTAGTTTTTTGATCTATTGGTAAGCAGTACTGTCAGTCTTTCACCCTGGTGATTTTATAGTTCTCAGGGGGACCCTAAATGTCCATATAGATGGGGAAGAATAAGCCATTATACCATCACATACTATTTATTTATCATGGTGCAAGAGGTAGTGGAGTAGAAAGATCCCAGTTAGCTGGAAGCAGGAAACTCTAAAAGAAATTCCTGCAACAACTCTCACTTTAGACTTCATATTTGTTAGCACCTTTACAAGAAGGACCTCCATTGTTTACTGTCTGTGTCCATTGCTTACCAACTTTTTGTGGTAAACAGTTTTCAAGTCTACAATAATTCTTGGGTGCCCATTTTTCGAGCAATAAATAGTATCCAACCAATAATAAGAGATGCTACCATAATGCAATATTTTCAAGTAGAGCATCATTTTTGTAATCTCCTGTACAGTTACATTTCTTCAAAGATTTTTCATGATTATTTTAAAACCATTCTTAATTTTATGTTGGAAAACAAATCCCTTGACGGCAGTGATTAGTTTCACATAACAATGAGAGGTATATATTATAGAATATAGGTGGGTAAGAGCCTAAAATCCTCAACTTCAATAACCATGGCAGCACCAGTGAACACTGAGAATGAGATTGGTGGTCTCCCCATTTCAAAAAGAAAATAATTATGTTGGCTTACTTTTCCCAAATTCCGGAGGCGAAAATGTCCCTGAGAGAATGTTTTTGAAAAAATTGATGCCTGGCTAGTTGTCAATCTCTCAGGCAGAAAAGCTATGACTAGTTCAAGACTCTGGGTAATTTTACAAGTCATATGACTACATTAGATGAGCTAAGGAATTAGTAAGGAGAGACAAGGGCTGAGTAGCTCCAATGTTTAGCAGCCAGAAAGATGAGAAAGAAGAAAACTGAGAAAGTGATGTAGGGGTAAAACGGAAAAGCTAGAGGCCATAAAGAGGAAGAGTTTCAAAAGCAGGAAGTGATCAGTAAGGACAAATTCGGCTGACCGGATGAGTAATAGGAGACCTGTTGGTTGAGCAATGTTAAGATCACTGGTGACCTTGACAGGAGCTGATTTAGTGAGGGTTGCAGGGAATAAAAAATAATTAGTTGGTTCAAGAGAGAAGGAAACAAAGTTCAGACAGCAAGTACAGACAACTCTTCTAAGGAACTGACTCTAAATGAATAAGCAAGATCAAAGAAGAGGAGAAATAATGTGTATTTGCCCTAACAGAAACGAGTCAACAGTAGAGAAACTGACTTCACTGAAATAAAAGATTCTCATCAGAGCTTGTGAGAAGTGGTTGGATTGTAGATGATACTGTGCTAGCCCATAGATGATTTTCTGTTGTATGGTGGGCAACAGGAAGCCTTTGTTAATTTTTGAAAACAGAGGTTGCATACAAGTCCACGTAGGTGTTTATAATGAAATTGACTGAATTATTTTATACACATCATTGTCTTTGATGATCTTAAATATACAAGCTAGAAAAGTCTTTGCATTGTAAATATCTCATCCTTAGAAGATTATACTTCTGTCCTTCTCATATCTAAATGTGATATATTTTTTAAAAAAATTATCTTTATTGGTACTTTATGAATACAATAATAATCACATTCAACATTAAGAGTTTATACCAGAATGTGACATGACTTGATTCTCATTTTTTCCCTTTTCCCCCCGCCCTGCACCCCACCCCTATATACACAATCTTTGTTTTCTTTTTCTTTATCATTGCAACATTCATTTTCCTCTCGTTATTTACCCTTACACTCTGTCCTTTTAAATATTTTCTACTTCGCAATATCAACTATACATACAACTCATTTATAATTTCATATTCTCATACTAGAGAAAAGATATGATATTTACACATCTGTGATCTGTTTATTTTGCTTATGAGGACATCCTCAAGGTATATGTCTGATTGTATATAAGTGACATACATATCACTTGTTCTACATATGCTTACTGATTTGATCCTACTCATAATTTCAGAGTGTGGATACTATAATAGACTGTACTTTATATGGAAAGTGGGACTGGGAGATTAAGCAAGTTTTCTCAGGCAACAGCTGTAAGTGGTAAAGATAATAACTGAGCTCACACAATCTAGTTCCAGAATTGAGCATAAAATATCTTTTCTACTGCTTTTCTCTGTTTGCTGTTTTATGAATGTAAATTAGCTTTATCCACATGTACAGCTATTTTATGGGAACTTAAAAAGTCACTGCTTTATTTACCTAAATTCTGCATCTTGATTTTCATTGATTCTACAGATTATATTTAATTTCTTATAGCTCACCTATAATAAGTTTATCATCATATATAATATGTATATAATGCACACGCAAATTCTCTGTGTCATGTGGGGATCAAATGTAGATTCATATGGCTGGAATGTTTTTGATAATAGTTGGTTTGGAATTGCATAGTACTTTATTGTTTGCTAAGCATTGCCAGACAAATAATCCCAGTGGGTTCACAACAACCCCATGTGTTAGAAGAAATATAAATATTGCCCTTTTAACAAGCAAAAATGAGAGCATTATAGGCATAATGCTTAGCTCAGAATACCCATTTTAAATAGTTGAATAATAAAATAAATGAACAAATTGTCCATAGTCATAGAGTTTGGAGAAGCAGAGTGTTACTAGAAAACTGATATTGCTGACTGCAAGTGCAGGGATTCTTTTCATCATTCTGCAGCTGCCTTGGCTTTTGTAATCCTTAATTTACATAAACTCCTTCATTCCAAGTACCAGCAGTTAATATATAATCAAAGTGGCAAGATGGAATTTCTTACTTGCTGTAGTTTAAATTTAGAACTATTTCAATTGGAGAGCTTTAGTGATGCCACAGGTAGCAGACATTTCTTTGGGTCAATATTCAATTAATGTCTCAGCAGAATGTTAATAGAGACTGAGTTGTAGAGAGTGCTGTTTTGGAGCTGAAGTGAACGGAGAAAAGATGATTCCCAATTACTAAAAATCATTAAGATATTGAAATCATTGAAGCAATTCAGGTGCACTAGTTGCTCAGATTGGGCCTCTGTAGCCTGTGTAATTGGTCTTGTTTTCTCTGCATATGTGTCTACTCATTTATTTTAACAGGCACTGGGGGCAGTGTGCCTTCTGATGTCCTATTTTGGAGCACTTCTATACATTCTCATCAGATGACTAGACACCTACCAGTTACCACTCTTGAACTATGTCTATTCGGAGGGTGGGTAGAGAGGTGCCAGCTTCTCACATTTGTCTTTCCTCTCAATCTGTGAGGTGTGCCTAGATTCTTCTCCTTAGAAGGAAGCAAGAAAGCATTCCTTTGGAGAGGCAGGCTGTGGCCAGAGTGGGTGCAGAGGTCTTTAGAAAGGATTTAGAATATGGGTACTGCACATATTTTTATATTCCTTTTCAGTCAAGACTAACTCACAAAACCAAGTAACTCCTATGAAAGTGATCGACATTTGTTAAAACCACAGACAGTTAGTGTTTTGCCTTGCTTTGCTCTCTCTCTCTCTCTCTCTGTGTGTGTGTGTGTGTGTGTGTGTGTGTGTGTGTGTGTGTGTGTGTGATGTGAATGAGGAAATCTAGGTTTTCAGCACATCTTAGACATGATCCCTTGTTGGGGGCAGGGGGAGTGGCAGCTCATTTTTTATAAAGCGTATGTTGCTATTGCCCTTCTCCGCGGTTCACCAGGCGTCCTTCCACATCTTAATGGGCAGACACATGCAACTGTGTTTTTAAGTTCTGTGCTGCTGCACAAAGGCAGTGAACACAGCCCTGAGAAGCCACTTGCACCTGACATATCTCAGTTGGAATATACTATGGTACAGTGCTCTTTAAATGTACATTCTCACAGAATTATGATCCATACAGCACTCTATCAAAATACATGCCTTTAAGTTTTTTCTATCCAGAGTCACATATGCCTTGTGCTATGTACGAGGTAATTGAGTAGCTAGAAATATATTAATGTTTGAGAAAAAAATCATTCTGTTCCCAAGCACCCCTGTAACCTGCTCATATATTGAAGTAGAATTATTTCCATTGAAATAAGGATGAAAGTTGTATTCCTAAGTGTCAAAATAGAATGTCTACTCTGCTTGTCCTCCATCAATTAAAACGTGAGAATCCCATAGCCTGCAGCACTCAGCAGAGGTCGCAGGCTTGCACAGATAGCCTGCTGCTGCAACTTGTTTGCGATGGTATTTTGATATACAGTTCAGACACAGTAATTATTCAGTAAGACCAAATGGGTTTCAAATGGTCACCAGGCTGGTTTCATCAGCAGAATATATCATGTCTCAGCTAAAATCTTAGTTTTCTTATAGAATGTATTCATGAAATGATAATTAAATATTAGGTCCTTAGCTTTGAGATTTTAATGTTAGGTCTGTGGCTTTCAGCTTTCAAGTTAAGACATAGCTATTCAAAGGATATGAATACTTTGTAAACAAAATTGCAGTGAAAATACCAGGTGCTTTCAACAGAGTTATTGAATAAATGGAATACACCTAAGGTATGACATTCTGCTTGTTAAGGTCCCCCATTGGAAATATCACTTGACAGACTTCTCCAGTGGTTAATTACCAGCAGAATCTATTTTTCTATATGAATTTACACTTATCGTTGGATTCTGTTACTTCCTAAATGGTTTCTTGATAACTTTTACTATTGTTATTGTAAATACTCTATCACTAAGTCTCTCATTTCAGTTTTTTAAGTTTGGTGTGTTGTATATGTTAATTTTATAAATTATTCTCTGCATTCAAAATGCTGGCATTTTATAATAGTCTGTTTCTCTGTCTCTTGCTAGACATACTTCTTGCAAGTCCTTTTGGAAAAGAAGGAGGGAGGGTACACATTAACATGAAAAATAAACCAAAGAGCCTGGGATTTAGCTCAGTGGTGTCAAATGCAAGGTTGTGAGTTTGATCTCTGGCACAAAAAGATGAAAACAAAAACAAAAAATGTCCAACTAATTTATAGCTCAGAACCGAGCTTGAGGACAGGCGCCCAAGACATTGCCCTGACTGTTGTTCCGGGGAGGCCACCTCTTGTTCTGCCCACATCCACTGTGTCCACCACAGAAGTCCCATTTATCTTACATGAAAGAATACTGATTGAACACTAATTATTATAGTGACGATTTATAATCTTTAACTTATTTTATGTCATTTAAACTTCAGGAAAATGTATTGATTTTAATTTCCTTCAGGAAACATTTATGTGGAACTTCAATTTAACTGGGCAATGTATGAGGACAGCAGGTTTTTCTCTTGAGCTTTTTGAGTATACTTTACTGTGGGGCGTGATCCCTATGTGTAGTCACTTCCTTCCACAAAGAGAGCCTTTGTAAGATGTTACATTATTATTTTATTTACCAATTCTTCCAGCGTACTTTAAGTAGAGCAGAAGCCTGAATAATTTAATGGCTTTTTAGATTAACCTATTTTTGGTTTGTATATTATCATGTTCTCGAAAGAACAGATTCAAGTTGGTCAACCACTGTCAGGAAGAGCTCCAACTTTCCCGGGCTCTTGACGGTTCAGCAGCTTGCAGAGGAAAGTATTTCCTGGTAGTTTCTCTCACTGGTGATCGTCATTGTGGACAGAGCAGAACACAAATTGTTCATAGTTCTCAGTCTGTGGAATACCGCTTCTGACCCACAGAGCAGGACATTGGTGCCTTTGCTCAGGGATGAGCTGACGAGGCCCATGTATTTCTTTGTCCTGGACCTTGATGGATTACCAGCTAGAAAAGCAGGCAGAGATGTATAGATAAACAGCACTCGCTGTAACAGAAGACCGTGATACCTTTGCTCACTCTTATTGCTTTTTGAATTCAGCTACATATAAAGAGGATTCTATAAGGAGGCACATTATGATTTATGAGTGTGGTGCCTGCTGCCCTAACAAGACCTTGTGCATGCTTCTTTCTCTTGAATTTTGGAAAGATAAAAAGGCATTTCTCTCCAAGTTTATGACACTGGATACTGAAAGCAGAGCAAAATGTCGATTTTAATTATTTTGGTTATATTTGAAGAAGGGAACTGAGCTACATATGAGAGGAAATAACCTGTAAATTTTATATTAACTAATTTCCCAAAGTGTGAATCAGCTGGAGTTTTCTCATCATCATTGCAAGCAGATGATGATATTATTACTGAAAAATGGAAGCCTGTGACCTAAATGTCTATTTTTCTCCTTCCTGTGATGGTCTGTTATGTAATACTGTACTCCTATGTCTTTATTCAAAACTTGCATTCTTTTGGTTTTTAAACACACCAAACAAAATTTATACACACACACACACACACACACACACTTTTTCATGCTATATAATACCTTTTATTATTTATTTATTTATTTATTTATTTTTAGGTTTTTTGAGACAGGGTCTCACTTTTGTGGTTCAGGCTGGCCCTGAGCTCAGCCTCCAACTCACATCACAATCCTCCTGCCTCTGCCTCCCGAGTGCTGAGACTACAGGCGTGAGCCACCACGCCCGGCACTGTGGTATGTGGTGCTGGTTGCTGCTGGGTGTGGGTCTCCACACCCAGTATTGTTATGTGGTTACCGGGGAGTCGAACCCAGGCCCTTGCACCTGCAAGACAGGCGCCGGAACCACTGAGCTAACTCCCCGGCCCCTAATACCTTTTATTTTTATCTGATGCAATTAATCTTGTTTGGAGGGCAAGATGAAGATTATATTCAACAAATTAAGTGGTTTTTTTCCCCTAGGTCTCATAATAGGTAGGTGACAAACTTTTTTCTTAGAACTTGGATTAGTGAGCTAAGTCTGTCACTCTTCACATAGAGAATGTGGTGAGCCGGCTCCCAGAGAAGATAGGGCCCTGGTCCACTTAGTACATGCTGTTTATTTAGTGGCCACTAGGGAGAGCTGTTTAAAACCGAGCAATATGGAGTCCAGGCATGAGGGATATGGGCTGACATGGGGAGGCTGATCCAGAGCAGCGATTACCAACACAGGGCTCATTCAAAAGTAAAACTTAACTGGGAAACACAGAGACCTATACTTTACATTTAAATATAGTAATCAAAATAATTTCATATATAATAGCACAACTTATAAATCTTGAAAAAAATCTTATTTTGTAGTTATGAAAATCGTAGCTATTCAGTGGAAATAAGAGCAATTTGATCTTTTACCTTCATTCCAAAATAGTAGCAAAGAGAAAAATTGTATTAGAAAGTTTGAGAAATCAAGAAAACTTCTGACAAGGAAAGATGTGATTATTTATTTATCGTCTTTCTCATGAATTTTTATGCTTTCAGTACAGTATGATAATACTATGTTCCTGAACATGACAGATTTGTGACTAACAAGAAAATATTAGAAAACCAAGAATTTGACTTCTGTTTACCATTGATCATGCCTGTGAATTTAAATATAGCATCTAATAACCCATTGTACTCCTCTAATAATGCATTTCATAATAATAAACCAAGCCAGTGCTTTTTTCTCCTTACAAGTCTAAGACTAGTCATTTGAATTGCTTGATACTTCACCTTTTATGGTTCACAAGAGCCTAAGTACAGCCAGTGTAAAATAAACTTTTAGTGAACATTATTTGAAAAATATTTCTGTCTTCCTATCTTCACCAATATGCAGGCCATATTACCGAGAGCAGAGTAGTCCAATATTCTTCCCACTTTTGAGTTCTGAGTCCCTTTCTCTCAATGCAGGAACCAGTCTGATTGGCTTTTCTCCTATCAAACACCATTGTCTGTCAACAAGAGTACAATGGAGGTTCTGGGGAGTAAATTGCTTGTCAGGTCAACTTCTCACTCAGAGAAATTTTTACTCCCTCCTTCTCTCTCAACTAGGTTCTAGAATAGTGTTTAAAACTTTAGTTTCTTTCATCTTCCTCAAGGTTAGTGAAGGA
>PVIR01040065.1:0-13579 GCA_004026965.1 Petromus typicus | reverse complement strand
TCTCCACACCCAGTATTGTTATGTGGTTACCGGGGATTGAACCCAGGTCCTTGTGCTTGCAAGACAGGCGCCGGAACCACTGAGCTATATCCCCGGCCCCCTAGTGTCATTTGATTCTTAAGGTGCTGTCTTCTCTCCCATTTCATTGGCTGTCTTTTGTATGGACTTTGATCTGAATATGGAGACTTGGAGTACAGAGACTACAAAGAGCCCAGGAACTAGAACAGCCTAACAAGAATGCTTCCAGATCAGAAACTCATCTCCTAGATGAGTTTGTTGGCTTAAGAAAGCTATTGCAAAGTTAAGGAGGGTACATGGGTGTGTAAGGAGTAAGACTGTATTTGGGGACAGCTTTTTTCTTATTCTCTGAGCGAGGACATTGCTCTTTACTGAAAGGTATTTTCTTTTTCCTCTCTTCCTCCTCACTTGCATATTTTCCAGCATCTTGATTTTTATGAAAGAATTAAGTTTAGTCCTCAAAGGCTTTAGTTAAGTAAATTGTAATGAAGCATGTAACACTTTATCAGCAATTTTATAAAATTTATGAGCTTATTTAGAATTTCAGATTAGGGTTTCAGATTAGGTACTAAGAATTGTCAATGTGAAAATTGATACTAATTTCAATTAAATTTAAGACAACAGAATAGTTTTGGCTCATGTTCATTAGTAAAACTGAATGCAGATACAGTTCATTTTCCATATAATCTTAATCTTCCTATTCTTTAAATTATGTTAGGGTATTTTTTACTATTTTATTTTTCAGTCATTATCATAGTGTCTGACCTGTGAGGTTGATAAGAGGGGCACATGTGTGTATTTGTAAAAATGTAGGCTTATATTTGTGTATCCTATGTACCAGTAAGACCATCGTTAATTTCACAGGGTGTACAGATGGTTTGTCCCTAACTTAGGTTATAATAGCCAAAAGAAACAGAGGCACTATTACATCTCTGATGTCATAGCACTTGTTCTTAGATCTTGAGCCAGTTTAGAAATTAGCCAGAAAGTGCTAGAAAATTTTGTAAGTGCTATGTCAAACTGGAAGAGCTATCTTTCTGAGGCAGTCTTACTGTATAGTTACTCAAAGTTTGAACAAGGGGTTAGTTTGGTTCTTTTTTTTTGAGACAGGGTCTCACTTTGTGGTTCAGGCTGGCCCTGAGCTCAGCCTCAAACTTCCATCACAACAACTCTCCTGCCTCTGCCTCCTGAGTGCTGGGATTACAGGCGTGAGCCACCACGCCCGGCACTGTGGTATGTGGTACTGGTTGCTGCTGGGGTGAGTCTCCACACCCAGTATGGTATGTGGTTACCGGGGATCGAACCCTGGTCCTTGCGCTTGCAAGACAGGTGCCGGAACCACTGAGCTAACTCCCCAGCCCCAGTTTGGTTATTTATGTATAAGTCTTTTGGTTAATTTTTCTGGTGACAGATGAAATTGAGAATTAGGAGAATGTATTTTATTAATGCATTCTGCCTTGGTTGATTCAAAATTGTGAACTTGTGACTTTTAGTAGCTCCTGCTTAACAATTATAATCTTTAGAGAGGGTAATATGAATGCTGAAATGTCCTAAGTGTCTCCTTGGAAGTGTTAGTGCCCTAGCATGCCTCATGGTTTCTGTGTGTGCCTTTCTGCATTGGTCTGTGACCAATAGTCTCCCCTGTAAAGTATTCAGATAGACGATGTCTTGAGATTTAATATATAAATTTCAAGCAATACAAGTGATATTTCTTTTCTATATTGTGGTTGGTATTTGCATTGCCCCCTATAACTAAACAGTGTTTGGAATGCTATAGGATCATAAAGATCTGTAGAATGGATGAATGGTTGAACGAACGAATGTATAAATGAATAGACAAATCTGAATTTCTTCCTTTTATGGCCTCACTGCAGTCTTACTTGTTTTAGATATCTTGGGATTATGAATAAAGCATCCAGCTAGCATCTTTGTTTCTATCAGCAATCCATCATAGATTCAACCTTAACTCATATGTCAGTAATGCAAATTATGTAAACCATAATAGTTCTAAACATTGTTTTACATCATACCTTAGGGTGAAGTAGTTAAAAAAGGGGACCTAATCCATCAATCAGATCCCATTCTTCCTGGCCCTGGAGTGTACAGAGTGTGTGTGTTAGCCTTTTGGGTTGTTTATCCCTTCCATGTTTCTGTGGGAACATTTTTAGTAGAGTTGGTGTGAAGTTACCCCAGTACTCAGGCCTAGGGCCATTTAAATCCAGGCCATGCTATTCTTTTTCCTAACATCAAGGGCAAACCAGCATGGGTACACTTAATCTATCCTTCTACTTTTACAACTATTTTCTGAGGCTTCGTGGGGTGCCACAGTAAGTTTGTAGGGAGGCTGTAGAATATTTTAATGTTTTTGAGGCAAACACAGGAATAATCAGCATGTATCAGCTACCACGTGACCTCCTGGCTTAAGGTATTTCATAGTTGCAGTATTAGATCATAACATTCCTTTCAGTGATGTCATATCTTTGCAAAGCTGGGCTTTCAGGATTTGCTGTGATAAAAAGCCTCCACCATGTAAAAATTAATGTGGAGCAGGACTGTACCACATCTAATTCTTGATTGTGTAGTGCCCAGAAGTGATGTCACATTAAAAATTACTGTGATCCACTCACCCACACTACCAGGCACTCAACCCAGGGCCTTGCACTGAACTATACCCCAGACTATTTTTTAAGTCAGTGAGATAGGGTTTCCCTGTCACCAAGGGTAGGTTCGAACTGGTGATCCTCCTGTTTTAGCTTCCCAGAATGTTGGGATCATAAGTGTATGCCACTACACCTGGCTCAAATTTTGGTAAATTAAGAGTGGAATAAAAACATCTCTTTGCTAACAATTTATATCTTACTTCTTTCTACATAGCCACTAAGTTGGTAGAACATGAACACTTACTAAGTTGTTTAGATCTACCTGTTTAACACATAGAATTTTTAGGTATTTCTTTTGGCCCATGAGGTGCCATCAAAAATTGAGACAGAATTGCTAGGCTTGATTTAGCATCTTAAACATCTAGCAGAAAGAAAAGGCAAGGGGCATGCGTCTACCTTCTGTAGTTTGGCTCCTTTGCTTTCTCTGCATTCTCGCCCAGAGTGATGCCACTTGGCACTCTGTCAAGGGTTCCTTGACAGTGATTGGATGAATTTTCAAAAATTATAGCTATTTATGAGTAATGCAGTTTCTTTCAAATGAGTATTCTTTGGTTAGAGTTTGCTGGCAGCTTGTATGCACAAATGACTGGAGGTATCACTCCCTAACCAGCAGAGTCTGAGAACTTCCTTTCTCCTTCCACCGCCTCCCCACTGAGTCCTTACAGCAAGCATTAAACCACAGCTTTTGTCATACATGTGTAGCTCAGATACATGGTTAAAGAGTCTTTTGAGGTTAGATTGGGTCTCTGTTTTATTTTCTGGCCTTGAAAATGTGTTCTAGATGCGATATTTACTTATCTGTGACCTATTTATTTCACTTATGAGGATATCACATCTTTCTCTGGTATGAGAAAATAAAGATGTGAATGAGTTCTAGAATTGTATGTTATATGTTGTGAAATAGAAAATGCTCAAAGTAAAATAGGGTGAAGGGGGAAAATAATGAGATTATAACAAAAAAGAAAGGAAACAAATTTTATATATACAGGGGGGTGGTAGGGTGGGTAGGGCTATGGGAAAAGATGAGAATTAAGTTGTGTCTTGTACTGGTACAAATTCCCATTGTGGAGTGCAGTTGTGATGTGTATATGTAATGTACCAATAAAGATTTCAATTAAAAAAAAAAAGAAAATATGTTCTAAGCTCTGGACTATCACCATACACGGAAACTTTCACAACATGGTCTTTTATGGCCTGGGGACCACCTGGGTCTCTTAGACAGTCTTCTTTTTAGAAAATATTAGAGGATCCACTGTTGTGGTGTATTGTAGTTAGCTCTTGAAAACTCAAGGTCTGTATCTGTTCATAGCAAGAGTACGTTTTTTTGAGATTCAAGATGAGGGAATGGAAAGGACTCCTTTTCAAGAGTTGTGAGGAAAGCTTGCGTGCTGTAAGATGGCAGTAGGCATTTGGTGAAAGTGAAAGGTTATGGCCATGCTCGGGTACTGCAAGGGCTCAAGAGTGCCTGGGAGATCTGTTCACCTTCACTTTCAGGCCTTTCTTTACTGAGTGACCTTCTTGAATTTTTTCCCTAGGAGCAGTGCTCAATTTATTCTTGCTACTGGCCTTCTCAGTTCAGTCTTGAAAATTGCTCTCAGCAGTGAGATGTTTGCATTGTCTCCCCCACTAGAGAGCTAATCTTCCTACCTCTATCTTTTTTCTCTCTAGCCTCCATGTTCCCATCCACACTTCTACCAGCTCTCTTTCCACCTCAGTCTATCTCAGCCCTCCTTTTCTCCCTTCTCTTTCTTCTCTCATTCTCCTTCATCTTCACCTCACATAGCTTCCATCATGACAGGATCTTTGAGCTCTATCTCTAATTTACAGGTATTCCCAAAGGAAAGAAGTGCTCACAGTGAATTTGCCACCAGACTCCAGACCTGAATGTTGTATCAGAGCTTCATGGTGTTCTGGATTAAACTCATAGAGAAGATCCAGATGACCCTTTTGAGTTAATCCTCAATCAGTTCTCCAGAATGCCATAAAATGTGGAAAGATTGACTTCTATATTCTGCTCGAGTTTCAACATCTCTGAGTTGTACCATTATCTCTAGAGTAGCACTATGGAAATGTAAATATTCAATCTCCAAAGTAGTGCTATCCTGTGGAAATACAATGATAGGCACAAATCTGAACCTTATAGATAGTTTTAATTTCAAGTAGTGATATATATATCACTTTGGCCCAGCCACATTTTTGTTGTTAAGTGGGTTTTTTTTTTTTTGGAGACAGGGTCTCGCTTTGTGGTTCAGGCTGGCCTTGAGCTCAGCCTCAAACTCACATCACAGCAATCCTCCTGCCTCTGCCTCCCGAGTGCTGGGATTACAAGCGTGAGCCACCACGCCCGGCACTGTGGTATGTGGTACTGATTGCTGCTGGGCGTGAGTCTCCACACCCAGTATGGTATGTGGTTATCAGGGACTGAACCCGGGTCCTTGTGCTTGCAAGACAGGCGCCGGAACCACTGAGCTAAACCCCCGGCCCTAAGTGGCTTTTGTATTGGACAGTACAGCTCTGGGTAGTAAGATACAGAGAGAAACAGAGGTTTTAGGTAATTTGTGAACTGAAAGTAGTTTTTGACCTTTGTGCTTACATAAAGGAGAGTGCATGGAGCAGGTGCTTGAGGAGCAAGGTGAGCTTGGGAAGCATCTTCAAATTCAGTATCAGTGTTTTTTGTTGTTGTTTTTCTGGGAATTGAACTCAGGACTTTGTGCTTGACAGGCAGGTGTTGTGCCACTGAGCTACCTCCCGGCCCTAATAGTAGTCTTTAAATGACTTTCATCAGATACCTGGTCAGCAGAGGGCTATGAGGTTTGGCCTGAAGCAGGTAGAAGGCTAAAGGTCTTTGCTATTCCTTCCATTACACACCTATATCCCTTCTCCATCTCTGTCTGTACTTCTCCTTCTTACACTTAAATTTCTCTATTTCTCAGAAGTCTTAGACCTAAACCAATAAAGACTGGTCTTACTGGTGAAAATAATTAAGTAATTAATAGTTCAACATATTTTCAACCTTTATACACCTTAGTTTACATGGTGAAAAAGATTTACATTAATCTTGAAACTACAGGGTGGCATCTTATTCCAGAAAGGCTCAAAAGCCAGCAAATCTGATACATTTTCCTAGTTTGTGTGTTGCAGTAGCAGTAGGTGCTGCCCACCCCCACCCCATCTGTGAACCGGGGCAAGTTTGAACAGGCCTTGCTCCCCGGGCCTTGGTTAAGCATTATCTTATGTTCTTTGGGTTACTCTTGCATAACACCATCAGAAGTATAACAGAAAGTACTCCCCCCTTAACTTTGATCTGACTGTCTTGACAAGGAATAGGCTGGTGGGGGTGGGGAGTTGGGAGTCAGCAGCTACTAGAACATAGCAGTATGACCAACTTCAACTCCTCCTGTCTTACTCTTTTCACCCCTGACATCCATCTGTTTTCTTCCTGTTGAAGTAAGCAATTTGAATTAGATGAGGCATCTTCCATGTTTATTTATAAGATGGGTCTGTTTTTAATTTTCTGCATGTAAGAGGGATAGTGGATAGGTACTAACTACGTAGGGGACTATTGGTCCTGTGTTCAATTAATTCTGCCTCAAGATGAGCAATTATAGAGAGATCCTTAGATCTCATGAAACTTAAGGCCCTTAGTAGTCTCAGTTCTTAGTCGTGCACAATAGTTGATCTGTGGCTCATCTGTGAGGTTGGATCCAAGTTGGGGAGTTTTCATTATCATTAGAGAAACAGCAGGACTGATGGGGGGGGAGGTTATCAGGAACAGGCAGCTACCAAATGACAGACTTGCAAAAGTCCGCTGTTGTTTGCAACAGGGAAATTTGCTGAGTGACACCTGGGGCTTTGTGATAGTAAGTCTGAAAAACTGTGTTTAGAAATAGGATTGGAAAAGTACAGAGGTTGAATTATTACCATGTGTTAGGAATGTGGAATGTTGCTTGGATAAAAGAGAAAAGAATGAAAGTAATGCCATACTGTTGTAGCCTAATATTTTTTTTTCAAGTAGCTTCAAATTATTAAATGTATTAATTATATATTATACATATTTAGTACAGTGTTATTTAGTGATCATTTTTCAGGTTAATATTTTCCATAAGGAAAGATAGCTCTATTACTTCTTTTTAGTATTTTAATCTTTTTTTTCATATCTTACTGCATTCTCTATATCTTAAAAATACTACTGAATTATAAGAATGGTGTAATCATTTTGCTCCTGATTTTAATAGGGATGCTTCTGGTGCAGGATTTATTAACATCTTTTAGAGTGGGTGGATGGGCCTTAGGGAGAGTCTCTTTATCCCAAGAACATGCATGCACATTTGGTTTGATGAGACACTGTATGTGTGTTTTATTTATATTCTGTCTATGTTCTTACATGTTAAATAATTATATGTCATATAGTTATAATCTTTAAGTTTGCCTTTTCTTTTGTTTGCGTTAAAACAGCTATCTTCAGAGCTTTAAGGCTGTGTCCCCTTACAGTACCTGGTTTTGACTGATGGTGGTGTCAGCAGAGGGGCAGAGCTATTGAAATAGTCCAGGCCATTGTGACATTTAATTGTGGAGGCTCAAGGTTCCTCCTTAGACCAGGGAAGACCTCTCTTGTCTATTTTGAAGCACACCAAACTCAAGAAGACCGCAAAAAGGAGAGCTGACCAAAGATAATCTACAGCTTTTGAAATTCATGATTATTTAGAGTGACAAACACATCAGAGAACTTTATGACTTACCACAAATTATTTTATTATACTTAACCCAAACTACATGTGAACTGGGTTTTTTAGGGTAGATAAAGCTGGTTTTACTTCCCTTGCTAGTGCTTAGCTCAATAATGTGAAAAGCGTTAGGGTAAATGAAAGAGACTACTATCTCACTGGACAAAAGTCATTGAACCAAATGAAATGATTTATAGTTTATGCTAGGAGTGAAGTGACAGAAGATGAGATCTGTTTAAGAACTCCAAATAGGTTCTGTAATGGGCCATGTAATTTTTGTCTTAGGAAATAATAGGAAGAAAAAGATAAGACTAGTTCTTACCTTTAACCTTGGGCACATTTCTTATCCAATAAGTCCCTTTAGTCACCAGCTGTCAGTGAGGATCCTGAAGTCTACTCTGTTGAGAAAATGGGTTCCTGAAGTGGTGGCTGTGGCTTCAGTGAGACTGCCAAAAACCTTAGGTTTCATGAGACATTAGGTTACATTAAGCTTTAGTATGAGACATTAAAATTTTTGAAACAATCAAAAGTGGCACTTAGAGAAAATGTACACATACAATAGCCATCAAGATCCTCTATGGAGTTGTGAAAGTATTTTGTCTTAAATAATATTCTGAGAAGTGCACTTCCTGTCTGCATTCTTGGGAATCTGTTATTTATTTCCCAAGGCTGTGAATTACTTCATATGTTGGTTTATATGCAAAGACACTTCAAATGTTGATTAACAAAAGAATTCTGGACCATTTAAATGAAAGATGTATTAGCTTTGCACTGTGACAAAGTAATTCATAGAAATAACTTAAAGTTGGAAAGACTTAATCTGATGAATGATTTTAGAGGTTGAGTTCATGGTTGATTTGTTCCATTGTTATGGACCTGTGAGAGAGCAGAACATCATGGCCAAGAACACATAGCAAGGCAGAGCTGCTCCCTTAATGGCAGAGGGAGAGAGAAAGAGGGACAAGGGGAAGAGACAGAGACAAAGAGAGAGACAGGGAGAGATAGAGACAGACAGACAGAGATACACACACAGAGACAGAGAGAAATGGAACACACACACACACACACACACACACACACACACACACACACACGAGAAAATATTAATGAAAATGAGAATAGAAAGGTCCAGGAACAAAATATATCCTTCAGGGGGATATCCTCAATTACCTACTTCTTTCAACTAGGTTCTTCCTCCTAGAGTTAATAGCCCATTGATCTGTGAATCCATAAATGGGTTAATATATTCATGAAGTCAGACTCTTTTTATCCAATCACATGTCCTAGTTCTGATCATTGTGGCAACAGGACTTAGGCTTCAAATTGAGCTTTTGGGAGACATTTATGTTCTTAATCATAATGTTTTTAAAGAGTTCTTCTTAGCCTCAGAAATGAAGTGGGCCCACTCAGTTAGGTGCTTCTTTTTCTGGAAGATAGAAGAGGTAGAAATACAGCCAAGAATTAGTTTTCTTTATTTCTATGTAGTTTGCTAAGTCAGACTTGAAAGGAAAAATAAATGCCAGGACAAGGAATAGAGGATAAAAAAGTGAACAAAACCTATGAGGTGTAACTATCTTGATAGTAAGTTGGAGTTCTGCATTTTGGCAAAAAATGGATCAGTACAGGACACTTGACACACCCTGAGGTGTCTGGGAGATGGAAACTTGTGCTCTATCCTGGGGCATTTAATAAGCAAAGTTAGCTTCTTAGAGCCTGAAGCAGGATGAGGATTATACTAAAAATATAAAATTTTAAGGGAATCCAGAGGACTTTGAAGAATGAAGAAGGTAAGAACTTTGTGTTTTTCAGTTCAGGTGGTGATTTCTGGAAATAGTCCACTCCAGGCCAGCAGGGGGGTGTATCCTGCAGGAGGTGTTGTTCAGGGAAGCTTGTGGTCCCGTGTGACTCATGGCAGGATGTGATGGTGGACAGGGCCGTGGCATTATGATGAAGCCACACTGTCAAGTCCACAGTGCCATTTTACTGTGTTGGCAGTGGGGAAAGAAGTGACATTACATGAGTGATGTTTTAAAACCATTTTGGCAGCCAGTGACCAAGCATTTTGGGAAAGACAATAATATGTATGGATTGCATTCAGAAATTACATCAGTTTTCAAAACAGCCCTTTCTTAGTATCACTGGGGTCCCTACTTTGTTTCCATCTTTCTTCTACCATGTATTTTTAACCATTTAGGAAGAAAGTTCATAGCACTCACCATTACATGCTTCATGTGTGTCGTTCTCTTGTACTTTTCAAAGTACCTTTATAATTTTGACAGCTTTGTTTCCTCTCAATGCACTGTGAAATAAATCAGGCTGCTACTGTGTTTCCCATTTTGCATAGGCAGAACCAAAAAAACTGCCCAAGGTCAAAAGATGTCAAGTAGGGAATTAGCGGTAGAATTTAGGTGTTCTGATTTCTTCAATAAATTATAACTTCTACCTTTTGTAAAACATTTGATTTTTGGTGGGGGGTGTACCACGGATGGAACTCATGACCTTACGCTTGGAAGACAGGCAAGGGCACCGCTGAACTAAATCCCTGGCTGTAAACATTTGATCCTATAGGGGATGTTGAAGGCTGTGGGCTACAATGACCTAGTCTCTAAGCGTGATAGAAATCTTTGTAGGATTTGAGGCCATGTATCTACAAAGCAGTACAATCCCTCCAAACTGACATGATCTGAATCAATGATCAGATAATTTAAAGAATTGATTCAACTGGTTAAGTCATGAAGCAGAGATAAATGCCTTAAACATGTTACAGCAACCTAGACATCTATGCATATTTATAAGTCTTTTGATACAGGACCAAAGTCTTGTCTTTGATTGAGGATCTTCTTCTTGGAGTCCACTTCAGTCATCTTTCTTGCATAACTCTTAGGTAATTTGAAAGTATTGATTTCTTGAATGTGGAATGAACTAGTCTTATGTGTAGAATCATTTTAGACTTAAAAATGTCCCCTAAGATCTCTTACAGGTATCTACTCCACATCTAATTTAGCAACAATATTTTAAAAGCAGTTTACCTTTTTTTTTTTTTTTTGAAGAAAACTCTTCTCAGTGAGTTTTTCTTAGAAAACAACCTATCCTCTTTTTTTTTTTTACTGAGTTTATGAAACATTTAATTAAATTATGTAAATACTATCAGCATACAACTGTCATAACCATGTCTGTCATAAATGGGTTTGGAAACAAACACAATGACTCTCAGTAAATATTCGACTGCATTGGTGGGAGCTGGGCGCCCTGACGTATTGGAAAGCAGTGTCCTGGCCAAGAGCATTCACTGGGCCACAGGCAACTCTAGTGTCTTTCACAAAGGAAATGGCAGAAAGCTGCTCTTATGGTGAGTGCAGAGAGATTTGGCTGCAGTAGAATCAAAGGCAGCGTGTACACCCAGGACTCCAGGGGTGGAAGGGTGGAGGTAAGGTGGTCCAGGAAGATTTACAGAATGCTTGGAATGTTAGTTGGGGCTGAAAAGATGGTGGGATTCTGAAAAGGAAGTTCTAGGTAAGTAGATGAGTGTGCATGGAAAATCATTATTATGGAAGCTTAAACACCTGGTCTCCCAGCTTCAGTGTGCTCCACACCCAATCCATTAGCAGACAAGAGGCTACCTTGTTTTAAGAAAACTGTGTTTAGGAGCATTTAGGATTTTTTCTTATGGATCTAATGTCCTCGTGTAATAACATTTTATATGATTGACAATGATTAAGTCTGGCTTCCTGTGTGCAGTCTGAGTTATCTCAGAGTGATAAAAGTCTTTTTATATATTTGTAATTCTAAACGTACTAGTAGAATGAGAACTCAAAAAGCAGAATCCATTTCCCATCCACAGTTTCCAAATTAAGCATGAAAGGTATTAGTACTAAAGGTGTATATCTGCTAGCTTTATAAATGTCCAGATGTATGTATATCTTTATACATGTGTGTAAATAGTGAATATAAACTGTACACACAAATGCGTAAATGTACACCACAAGTTTGATAGACAAAAAAAGGAGTCACTTGATTAGATAAAAATCTAAGGTAGTCTTACCAGTGAAACTTGAAGGGTAGAGGATTGAGGTTCTGTTTTCTGGGTTTTGACTGTAGAGGAAGTTGCTTTTTTTTTTTTTTTTTTTTTTTTTTAAGTTATTGGGAAAAGGTCTCACTTTGTAGTTAAGGCTGGTCCTGAACTCAGCAATCCTCCTGCCTCTGCCTCCCGAATGCTGGGATTACAGGCGTGAGCCATCATGCCAGGCACTGTGTAATGTGAGGCTGACTGCTGGTGATTGTGTCACCATGCGTATTGTAGTGTGTGATTACTGGGGATTGAACTCTGGACCTTGCGCTTGCAAGGCAGGCGTGCCTGAACCACTGAGCTAAATCCCTGACCCGAAAGTTGCTTTTTTGATAGCCTTTCACTTCAGTCACTTTTGACTACTCTTTTCCGGCCACTTCCTCTTCTTCCTGAACTCTGTCCAGGTTAAATAAAATCTGCCTCTCTTATCAGCTTGCTAAGGTTTCCTAAATTATTAAGTGGGATTGCTGCTGTAAAAGCTTGATGCAAAAGCTAATTTCCCTTTAGGATTGTTTTTTTGTTTGCTTGTTTTCCTTTAGGGTTGTTTCTTAAAAGGGGATTCTTGGAGGTGGAAAGTCTTCAAGACCCAAAGTCAGGAATCTTCAATGTAGGACTAAGTAGTTGTAGGGAGAGTCATGGTAATTATGTCTGGAATTCCCTGAAATCTCATGAACGCATAAACAAGGCTGGGTTTTCTGTGTTTGTCACTTATCTAGAGTAGTAATGTTCACTAGAAATTTAAAATAAGCCATGTGTGAACCATGCATATAATTAAACATTTTTAGTAGCCACCTCAAGAAGGGAAAACAAGTAACATTAATTTTAATTATGTATTTTATTTAACACGCTAGATCTAGCTGAGCGAGATGGCACTTACCTGAAGTTTCAGGACTCTGAAAGGCGGGGGCAGGTAGGATCCCAAGTTTATGTCGAGGCTGGGAATCTTAGTAACTTAGTGAGATTGTGTCAGAATAAAAAAAATTTTTTAAGGGGCTGTAGATGTAGTTCAGTGCAAATGTCCTAGGTGCAAAGAAAAGATAAATGAAAAGAACAGAAAAAAAAGTAGAACTTATAATATTTCGGTATGTAATTGAACGTAGAAAGTCGGTAATGAGATATTTTCTCTTTTTGGTGCCAAGCCTTCACATTCCAGCAGGTAGCTCATGCAACGTGTCTCCATTTAGACCTGGCCAGTATGTAGTTGCCACATGTGCCAACCTGCTGGACCAGAGCAGAATTAGAGGGTCCCATAGTGAAGAAAAGGCACTGAGTTTTGGGACCCACTCAGTGCAGGAAATTTATTTGAGAACCTTCATTGGCCAGGGTGGTTCATACCCCAAAGAAATCAGTGTTTGGTGGAGTGTGGCCTTTGGTATGGCACTGTGTGTTTGATTTCACCTCAGAGGGATCAGATAAATTCCTACAGAGATCTGAATAAAGGGAATTGTTCCTCAGAAAGGGTCTTGTTGAGCAACAAGTATAAGATTTCTTGGATGACATCCAAGCTTGGGCAAGGTTTTCTATAGATTGGTTGGCACACATTTTTCTTCATTTCCTGGAGATGCCCTGGAATTAGAAGAAAAACAGCTGTGTATTGTGCTGGGGGATCTTAAGAAGCAGCATGCCCCTGAGACTGACCAGGTTGGAAACGTCCAGGGCTGGGGGATGTGTCAGGAGGTGCCCACAGCCACACAGGGGCCTTCCTCACCTGTTCAGGTCCAGGGCACCCTGTGAACTCAGCTGGTACTGAGGAACCCGAAATCACAGACAGATGTCACACAGGTTTACTCCACGATGAAGAACAGCAGTATTGCTCCTGGATGAAAGCTGTCCAGTGAGCGGACTGCAGAATTTGCTTACATTACCAAACATAAAACTCAAGTCTTAGAAGAGTCAACAATGCATTGCTTTAGGACATACCCTATTTTCTTCATCCTTGGAGATCATTTTTCTTTGCTTGTGAGGAAATACTTACAAATTCGTTGTCTTTCAGCTTACCCCTACCGTGCTTAATCCTGTCTTAACTTTAATATGCCTTCACGTGTCAAGAGTGTGCACAAACAGGCAAAGAAATTCTGGCAAGGTCATATTATAAAGAGTGTTAGCCCCAG
>PVIR01040064.1:0-13551 GCA_004026965.1 Petromus typicus | reverse complement strand
GAGGAGTCTGGGAGAAAGAGTAAGTTCCCTGGGCCTCTGAGACAGCAGCTTGGGGAGCTGTGGAAAGTTGAGAATGTTACAGCAGCGCACACTCCTAAAAAGAGGTGCTGCTTCCTGTTACCCGCTCTCCCAGGAGCTGTTGGCAAAGAAGCCAAACTAGACTTTGTAAATTTCTCACTGATTTTAAAAGTGGCTACTTTTAGAGGAGGCTTTTACAGAGAGAAGTTTTCTTTATAAGTTCATGTGGGTTTTTTGGTTGTTTTACATTTTGTGTTTTTATTTTTTGTTGCCTTAAGGCGATTGTTTTAAAATTTTTTTTGTTTTGTTTTACTTTGAATTCGGCAATTGAACTCTGGACCTTGTGCTTTCGAGGCAGAGAGATGTGGAAAATGACTCGCTGGAGTGAATGTTCGTTCACGTGTGTGTGATTTTATGAAACTGAAGGGTTTTATTAGAATTCTTACCATGGTTAATAATATCTTACTGTAGTGCAGTAGAAGCATATGTGCTTGAATCTATAAATAAATGTGCATATATTGTGGGTGTATGTATACTTCCAAGTTTCTGGTTTTTTTTTTTTTCGTGTGGTACCAGGGATTGAACCTAGGGCTTTTGCACTGAGATACGTTCTTAGCCATCACACCTCCCCTCCCCCCAAAATACGGTCTCCCTAAGTTGCTATGCTGGGCTCACTTGTGATTTTCCTGCCTCAGCCTCCTAGAGGCCTGGGACCGTAAACCAGGACTGCCATACACAGTTACTTCAAGTTTTCTGTTGTACCCAAGGGCTCTGGAGACCCGAGTGCTGTAGGACAGCTGCTGTGTGGAGGGAGAACTGATAAGATTTGGTGTCTAAAGTAAAAGTAAGAAGAGCTCAGTGTGGTGGCTTCTGGCTGGGTGGTGCCATTCACCAGGGCTGGCAGGATGGCAGGGCCTGGCACCGGTGGCCGCTGGAGGGAGGGGAACACTGCGCTCAGTCCGTGGAGCTGTTGTGCAGGTGAGTACACAGTTGGGAAACCACAGAGGAAGCTTGGTCGGGAGAGTGAGGCCTGGGTGCCCGCAGTCCGTGGGCACCGACCGGAGCGGAGGCTGCAGGTGTGGGGCTGATGCCCGGGGTGGGCAGGAGGAGTGAAGTGGAAAGCGCTCCTCTCTCGGTTTCTCCTCTGACCTGCTGGTTCTTTATGACATTTTCGTGCTGATCTGAGACCCCTGGGTTTTCATATCCCGTGGGCTGGTTTGTTACTGGGCGCTTTAGGGAAGCACTGTGAAGGCCTCGTCACCAGGAGGGCAGTGGGTTCCGCGCCAGCCCTGCCGGAGTTTCCAGGCGCTTTTGTCAAGACACTGTCCCTTCCCAACCTTGGTTTTTACACGCGGGTCGCTCATGTGCGGGCTGACCAGAGCGCTGTAGAGCCCACTTCTGTCTCCCATGAGCACCTGTGCTCTGCAGGCTCCCAGAATACATAGGAGCTGTGCCAGCCCCTGTGCCAGGGCCCATGCCAGTGCGAGCCTTGGTGATGTAGCACGTGACATCGACATCTGCCAGTCCGTCAGGATCTGAGCCTTAGGGACCAAAATTTGCTGTGTGAGTGAATATAAACCCAGAAGTTGGCACGGCTTTTCATGTTCAGTGAGTTGTCTAGTTGGGACAAGTCTGTTCCGTTCTGGAAAGCGTAGAACAAATACCAAGGATATTTTATACAGGGTACTGAACCGGATAATACAAGGTGTGGTCTAGAAATATGGCGAATGCTGAAATAAAAAAAAATTATTACAGTAAAAGACACCTTGCCGTTAACCCCCGTATAATCTTCTTCCTCACATCAAGCACTTGTCCCGCTATTCCTGCCACTCTGAAGCAGTTCCGGAAGTCCCTTTCATGAGTGTCTACGTTGTTGAGTGCTCTGGCCAGTTACCCTCCAGCGGAGACATTCAGGCGTCACCCTCTGACTGGCCCTGGCACCATGGGGCTCCTGGCTCTCTGCCAGTGTGGAAATAACCCCCAGGGGTGAACATTCCAAAGCTATTCAGGCTGGTCAGGGCTGCCACAACAGCACTGCTAAAGGCACTCACTAGAGAGGTGGGGCCTTCTGAGGGAGATGAATTGCATTGTCGTCTATTACTGTAATAAATTACAGAAATTAAACATTTGCTATATTTTTATCACTTCATATTCTCTTAAGTTTTTAGTCTTTTTTTTTTTTTTTTGAGATAGGGTCTCAGTGTAGTTGAGGTGTCTCAATGAGACAAAGTCAGGCTTGGCCCTGAATTCACTAAGCAGCCAAGGCAGGTTCTGAACTTGCTGTGATCCTCCTGCCTCAGCCTCCCTTCCCCGTTAAGGATTACAGGCAGCAACACCATGGGCAGTTCTCAGGGGTCTTTTTTTTTGGAGAAGAATGATCAGCACTGGTTTAAGTGGTTTTGGACGACTTGCTGAAAGAGATGAGGCCTGAGCTCGGAAAGGTGGGAGAAGGTACATTCAGAGCGCAGCATGCCGGTGGAGAGGGGCAGAGTCCTGTCCAGTGTAGCAGATGTGTGTTACTCATCCACTCGCTTCCCTGCTAGGATGACTGAGGGGGACATAGAAAACAAAGGGTCACAGACGTGAATACAGTTAGTTGTAATAGAAATTGGAATAAAACCACACTGTTATTTGTATAGTCCTCTGGGTTTGTCATTTACTTTGTTAGCTGGGTGCTACCAAGAAGTAGTGGACACCTGTTATCCCAGTACTCCAGAGGCTGAGGCAGGAGCATCATAAGTTCAAGGTCAGCCTGGGCAAGTTAGTGAGAACTTCATAATAAAAATAAAAGGTGTGTGTGTGTTTGTGCACACGTGTGTGAGTGTGAATGTACTGAGGATGTAGCTCAGTGCTGGCCCATCCCAGGGTTGGACTTCCATAAAAAAATTTGGGGACCACAAAAAAGAGTATTCTGTGTATTATGGCTGTTGAAGCTGCAGTGGAGGTCAAGAACAGAAAGGGAGAAGGAAAATTAGCATTTTGTTAGCTCAGGAGTATAATCTCAGTTGGAATAAGGAACATATTTAATATACAAGACCAGACCTGTATTGTTGAACTACCCTAGTCACATTGCAGTACATAAAGTTGATTGAATGAATGTATGAATAACTTCTTACTCCGTAAAGTTAGAAATAGCAATTTATTAGCTCTTTCCCCTACATCTCATAGTTATGCATGCCTTTCATATTACAACGTCAGCGCTTTGTAAAGAGGTCAGGGTGGTTATGGCAGGAAAAGGTTGTAGTTTAGAAAAAGATTCAGTATGATAGTGTCATATTAGGGAAAATACAACCAGAATCACCCAGGGGCTGTGGCTTGTGTTCATGAAGCAGCTCCAGGCAGAATGCGCTTGGCGCGGTGGGCCCTGGGCTTCTCCCCCGCCACAGGAGGAGGGATGGGCTGGGCCTGCTGGCCGCTCAGAGCCTGTGACCAGCAGGGACTTGGTGAGAAAGATGATCCTATCACCGAGGAAATTGTGATCACTCTGGAGGCGTTTGTGGCCCAGAGCTTTCTCCTTCAGTCAAGTCTTACCTTTCTAACGGTTCTATCCCTCAATAGAGGGAGAAGTGAAGCAACTAATGCCAGTCTGGTTTCGGAGCACTTTGACGCCGCCACGTACCCCAAGTGCGCCTCTCGCTGCCCCCTTCACTTTTTTGACAGGCGAAGGAGACAGCTGAGTGAAGATGGTTCAGAGTTAGGTGAGTCAAGGAGGAACTTGCAACGGTCTGCTTAAGAAGAGGGTAAACATTTATACTTTGGGACATGGCTGGCCGTTCTCTTTCACGGAGGTTATTGGGTTCATACGGGGCTTGAATCAGGGCTCCTCTGGGCTGCACGGTGCTCCCCCTGCCCCGAGCTCCTCCTAGGACTGCGGAGCCCGCCCCCTGTGCTGCCCAGGCTGAGCTCAGGTGTGAGGTTCCCCTGGGGACAGTGGGTGAAAGGCTGCTCTCCCCTCACCTGGGTGGTGGTGGGGGTTCCCCATGTGCAGACCCTGGAGATGGTGGGTAGAGTGGTCGCTGGGGTTGACTTTGTTTTATCCGGTTTGTGCTGTACTTTTCTCTCAGTATCCGGCTGCGCTGTGAGGTGTCTTCAGGTTTCAAACTGGGCTGTGAACCTAAAGCTTAGGAGCAGCCACAGCTGTGTGGCAGTTGGGCAGCCTCCGGCTAGTGTTGTCATTGGGCGGAAAGGGTCCATGTTCCTCAGGAGCCCGTTTTTCTTCTGGATGGGATGGTGAACGCTGGGACGTTGTGTCCCACCCTTGACTTGAGGTTTCCCATCCAGTGTGAGGGAGGCGTGCGTGCGTGCGTGCGTGGGGGTTCCCGTGGGGGTTCCCAGCGGCCGCCAGGTCCCTTTTCCATCCCCTCTTCCTTCTTTCTGCTGACTTCGGATGATATTGATCATTGCTTATTATTTGGGTCATAGACACCGTGTTTTCACCACCAGACCTCGTCTTGTTAGACAGAGGGGAGAGAGGGGCTGAGTTGTGTTGTCCTTCCTGGTCTCCGGCCGTGGCATGTGCCTGTCCTGCCCTCGCCCCCCGCTGCCGGAGGTCCGTGTGACTTCGTCTGACTTCCGTTCGCGTCCTCTGAACTTTTCCGGTCTTATCCTCCCCGGGAGGCAAGCAGGCTGAATGGAGTCCTTCAGTTTAGCTTTGTCTTTTTCTGGAATACACTCCTTTTTAATCTTAAAGTGTTACTGGCATTTTTTTTTTTTTTCCTTTTTAAAAGCAGAAACAAAATGATATTGGAACAACTTGGGAGAAGTCCAGCTTTATCGTATCTTCAGAGAGATTTATGATCGACCATGTAGAGGGGTCAGAATCTTTCCCACCATTAAGATGCAAAGGTTTGCAAGTATTACAGCAGAAATGCAAGTATCTGAATAAGAACTTTTAGCTTTTCTTGTGAGAAAGCTATTTATACTGAGAGCGGTTCAGTCAAATCTGTATTCATATCTCAGCTGTGTCAGAGAACTGAATAATAAATTCTAATTGACTTTGTTTTGAACACAAATGTAACCCTGTACAGATTTTATAGAAACCCTTGGATACTTGTTTTCACTATAAGTTGGTTTGTAGGGACTTTATTTAAAAACTTTGAAATAGGGGGCCAGAAATACAGCTCAGTGGTTCCGGCGCCTGTCTTGCAAGCGCAAGCAGCCGGTTCGATACCAGGTAACCACATAACGATCCTGGGCGTGGAGACTCACTCCAGCAGCAATCAGCACCACATACCACAGTGCCAGGCGTGGTGGCTCACGCCTGTAATCCCTGCACTCAGGAGGCAGAGGCAGGAGGATTGCTGTGATGTGAGTTTGAGGCTGAGCTCAGGGCCAGCCTGAACCACAAAGCGAGACCTTGTCTCAAAAAACACCTTAAAAAAAAAAAAAAAAAAAAAAAAACCCTTTGAAATAAACCTAACTCTACTTTTTTTCAAAAGTGATTTTTTTCTAAAATATAATTAATTTCTGCAATGATAGTGTATGGTGGGAATCTCTAATCTGAAAATCTGAAAGGCTCCAAAAATCCAAAACTTTTCTTTCTTCCTTCTTTTCTTTGTCTCTTCCTTTTCTCTTTTTCATTTTCTTTTTTGTGATATAGGGGATAGAACTCAGGACCTTGTGCTTGCCTGCTAGGCATGGTGCCACTGAGCAACATCCCGGCTCAAATCCAAAACTTTTTGAGCTCCGGCGTGTCACACGTTGACTTGACTGCTTAACACCTGGCCTGTATCACAGGTTATTTTGAATTGCAGGCAGAAGAAGACTGATGCAGCATTAGCTACGTGTATGTGCTGTACATGAAACATAATTGAACTTCATCCTGGACTTGAGTCTCACGCTCAGGATGTCTCATTTTTTTTGTGCAAAATACTCCAGAATCTGAAAAAAAAAAATCCAGAACATTTTTGATTCAAAACATTTTAAATAAGGGAGTCTCAAATCTACCTACATGACTTTTTTTTTTTTTTTGAGACAGGGTCTCACTTTTGTAGTTCAGGCTGGCCCTGAGCTCAGCCTTGAACTCACAGCAATCCTCCTGCCTCTGCCTCGCAAGTGCTGGGATTACAGGCTTGAGCCATCACGCCCGGCACTGTGGTTCTGATTGCTGGTGGGCCTGAGTCACCATGCTTGGCCTTGTTGTATGTGGTTACTGGGGATTGAACCTGGGCCCTTGCACTTGCAGGACAGGTGTCAGAACCACTGAGCTAAATCCCTGGCCCTACATGAATTTTTTTAAAGATGTCACCTTTTCATCTTAATGGGAGGAATACAAAAGGAAATGCTAAGTAAGTTAATGAATCAAGTTAAAGTATTGCTGTGTGCCTACTTAAAAATTTGGAGTGGCTGTTACTGCTCTCAAATCTTCACGGGTAGAATTCACTGTGAAGATTAAAACAAGTACGTCAGAGGGAATAGTGGCATATGTTTGGGGTTGTAAGTTGGGGTTGTAAGTAAGTTTTAATTGTATGATGTCTTAAGAATAGTTTTTGTTCAAAGAATGAATTCTGACTCCTAAGGTAAAAGGGAATATGGTATAAAAATGATCTTGGTGTGAAGTGCTTTAGTAGGAGCAAGACATAGACCTGCCTAGGCTTCAGAAACATGACAATTAAAATAACCTTTGGCTTCCATTCACTACGAATTCCCCAGAAGTAAACTCATAGGACATTCAGCCCTTTCCATTTCTGTGCTCTGAGTCAGCCCTAATAGAAGATGTGTGTCCTGTCTTTTATAAGAATAACTTAGTAGACCTTCAGAAATCGGTGTGACAAAGAGCAGAGGCAGCTCGGAGCTCCTGAGCCCCGAGACTCAGTTTTCATTCCACCATTGCTTCGGCCCCTGCCATCATCTCCCTTCCCTACGGTTTCCCGTCTGGAGAACGAGGCTTTCATTCCCTGCCTCAAAGCATTCTTTGGAGGCGATTACATACTGTCATTTCTATCCCCAGTCAGTTGAGGTGTTGAAATAAGTCTGATTTATGAAGGTCAGTGAGGTAATGTTTTGTTCTAAATTACCCTAGATCATCAAAACTCAGTGTACCGTAACATCCTCGTCTGCCTGGTCTCTGCCGTTGTCGACCATGATAGTGGACAAAGGTCTCCCATTTGTCTGCAGGCTGCCATGAGTAGCACTGACTGAGATCAAGCCTGTAATTCTCTTGGACTAGTGGAATGTAGAGTTCTGACTGCAGCTCACTAGGAAGGTATGTTGTCAGCGTGGTTTCCTTCCAGTGTTACAGTCTTTGATAGGTTCGCTTCCCAAGACCTAAGACTTTGGATGTTCCTCCTTCCTTCCTTCCTTCCTTTCTTTTTGAGACAGTCTCATAAGTTACTTTAGCTCATTGGTTCCAGTGTCTGCCTGGCAAACACAAGGTCTCAAGTTCGATCCCTGGTAGCACATACCACAGTGCTGGATATGGTGACTCATGCCTGTATACTATCACTATGGTGGCAGAGGCAGGAGGATTGCCGAGAGTTTTAGGCTCGCCTGGGTTACATAGTGAGTTCCAGGCCAGCCTGAACTACAAGAGAGACCCTGCCTCAAAAAAAAAAAAAGACCCAGATACCCTCAGTCAAGGCTTTGGGACTTTTCTCAACCTCTGAGAAAGAGAAAGTTTGGGAAAGTACCCTGAGGGACTCCATGGTACAGTTGATTTTTATTGGCAGAACATGATGTGTCTGTTTCAGTGGCATGTAGGGTGCCTGCGGGACGGCCTTTGTCTATGGTCACTGCTGCTTGCTCTCTGCTCCCCAGTAAAGTGTGCTTTTTCACCACACACACATACACACACACACACACACACACACACACACACACACACACGTCTCCAACTCAGGGCAATCTTCCTGCCTCAGCCTCCCAAGTGCTGGGGTTGCAGGCCTGAGCCTCCGTCCCCAGCTCTGTTTCTGTGAGCTGTGTCGTGCACCACCTCAGCGATTCCTTACTGTGCTCTCTGATGGGAGTTTTTATACATAACTATGTTTAACAGAATGGTTCCAATCACCAAGGTTTTGCTGCTTTTATTATTTTCCATGCCGGTTGTTAGGAATCTAACAGAAAGCTCATTCAATAGAATAATCCTACTTATACATAGAGCCTGAAAGCAGTATAACTGCATATTCAAAACGAGCCATGGGCTGGCTGTAATCTACATCCATCTGCTTTTGTAGTCGGGTTGCTTCTCTCTCTTTTATTCCATGTCTTCTGTGTTTCCTAATGTGGGTCCATGCAGGGTTTTCTGGTTATAATTTCAACCGAAAGAAGCAAAATGCTCAAATGCATTTTATTCAATAGAATTGTTATTGAGCTTCTACTCTGGTCTTTATTAAAGAGAAAAAATGATCTTAAAAAAAAGGAAGCATATGTGTGTAGGGGGTGGGGGGTTGGTTGTAGGGTGTTGTAGGGAAATGGGTAAAAATGAGAATTAACTCATTCATATGCTGGTATAAATTCCCAATGTTGCGTGTGATTGTGATGTGTATATAAAATATACCAGTAAAGAGTTTAATTTAAAAAAAAAATTCTAACGAGGAACATGTAGGTCATATTACTGTCTCCCAGACTTTGCTAGAGATATTTCAGGTGTATCAGCCTCCTTCGATTTCAAAACCTAACAGTGTATGTGGTGTTCCCGTCTGAGGATGGGAAGCAGGTACAGGTTGGCGCTGCACCCGCACCGGCGCCCGCTCGCTCTGAGGCCAGCCATCAGCTGTGCTGAGCGCTGTGCGTTGTGGGCGCTGCGACCTGCCGGCCTTCTCTGAGCTCCCACTGCTGCTTCTGATACCTCAGGGCACTCCTTTTGCCTTACACTTAGCTCCTGGGTTAGGGTTTATTTCCAGGTGTCCTTCAAGCCTTCTGCGCTTGGGGTCTGAGCAGAATAAAAGGCGGTCACTGGGGGCTGGACAGAAGGATCTGTGACCTTGTTCCCTCTGCCAGGCTACCCTGTAAGGGACTAGGGGACTACATATTGCAATGGGGGCCAAAATAAGCCCCTCCCTTCAAGTTATGGGTGTTTGGTGCATATTTGGTCCCAGCGACCAGGGAAATACTTAAGATATCCTTCACTTACTATGAGAAAGACTTTGCAGAAGCCACAGAGCACAGGGAGAAGTAGGAGAACTTCTAGGGCAGGTCAACCGTACGCGTGTCCTATGCGGACAGCACCTGTGGCGACTCACCTGTGCGGCCTGGCACTGGTGAGGCCCTTCTCTGTGCCACTGGGCCAACTGGTCAGCGAGGTCCAACCCAGCACCCTGTGTGGTAAAGGAAGCATCTTTCTGAGCACTGGCCTTGCCTGTTCCTCGGCCTGCCATGTCCGCAGCACCCTCTTTCTGGATGAGCCGCCTGCCCAGTTCCCTGTTGGAGGCTGCCGGCCTGCTCCCAGCCCGCCGTCACTGCCTCGTGTGCCGGGCCTTCTCTGTCCCTGAGCCTTTCCTCCTCTTTGTTGCTAACTTCCTGTCAGCGCAGTACCTTTTCCCCTCTTCTCCCTGGTGCCTTCCGGGGGATGAAATCCGAGATCCTGTGGATTTCAGAGGCTGAGGGCCCCGGCTGAGGACCCGGCAGATCCTCCATGAGCTTCAGCCTATCTGCAATTTCAACTCTTTCTGAATTTGTGCCTTTGTGCAAATTAATAATAATAAACATCTGTATTATGTGCTTAGCCATCTTATAACCGAGCAGTTATTATTTCAGTGTCTTGTGTTTATAAGTTAATTTTGGTTTTGTAATGATTCGGTTTCACAGCCAAAGGAGGTATTTTATACCTAGCTGTTGGTTGGCTTATATACAGTTTAAAGAGAATTGAAAATTGCCAGTGGAGTTTGAGAGTAACTTCTCTTTAGAGAGGATCTGATCTGGGCATTCATTTTTCCCCCTGTATATACTGAGGATTGAACCCAAGGCCCTGGGGACAGCCTCTCAGCGAGCCAAGTTGCTCACTCTGGCTTGAACCTGTGATCTTCCTGCCTCAGCCTCCCAGAGTGCTCCACCAGGGCTGGCTGCACAGTAAGGAATTGTGAGAAATTGTCCTTATGTGAGTTTCTGAGTAATGTTAGGGAAGAGTGTCATGTAATTTAATACCGTTTAGAAGAGTTTGGGCGGTGCGTTTGCGGCAGGTCCTGCGAGGTCCGATCGCCCACCCTGAGGCCCTGCTTCCCTGGACCTGAGGCGTGCCCACGTGAGCTGAGGCCTCCGTCTGGGCGCAGCGGTGCTGTTCCTTTCCTCTGCCCTGCTCTGTGGGGACTGCGAGGGGCCCTCGGTGTCCCTTCAGCTCTGCTGTCAGCCGCCGGCCTCCCCAGGGCTCTGAGGGTCCCGTCTCCCACCTAGATAATGACCCTGGGCAGTCTGGGGTCCCAGCCCAGGGCTGTCTCCCTGCAGGTGCCCACATTCCAGAGCTCCGTGCGCTGTTTCTTCTGTGTTGCAACCATGGTTCTCGGAGGCCCCTTTTTTCTGTCACTCTCCTCCAGGCAAATCCCAGCCCACACTGCTGCCCCCCCCCCGCATTTCCCTGTCCACTGTCCGTGGTCAGTTTCCTCTGTCCATGGCCGGTTTCTCTTCTGTGTGGTGCTCGGGGTCTTGCAGGTGTGAGGCCAGCACTGAGCTGCGTCCCGTCTCTCTGCTGCTGTTCTCTGAACTCGGCATTGCCGCCTCCTGCCTGACCCCTGGTGTGAGTTCTGTGCGTCTTCCTCCCTCTCCCGGCCCCTGTCCCCTTCCGCCCCCGTCCTTGTCCTCAAGAGCTTCCCACATGTGCGTAGTGCCATGTTACTGCCCTGCCCTGAGCCTTTCGCTTTTTCTCGTATTTATAGCACAGGATCTTGACTTTCTGGACGTTCAGCATTTGGTGGGCTCCTCCTTCCTGCCTCTCTCACTTCCTGCTATTTCCAGCTCATAACTTAAGTCTCAGGAACACAGAAGCACTTCAAGATTCTTCTCTTGCCTTTGTCAATATTTTAAGATTATAAAATTATAAAATTTATACTTATGGTAGAGATTGGTGAGGGTAAAGTAAGAGCTCATTTTACCCACAGGGTATGACATTCATATATATGTGCTTCTCTTTCTTTAATTTTTGTTTTATCTGTTAAAAAAAAAAAGAGAGAGAGACAAAGATTCCAGCTTTCGAGGGAAGATGGCGTCAAGGCAGAATAGAAAAATCAGCACAGCTCTTCCTGGCTCCGCGGCCTCGGTGGCGAAGTGTCTTCCTGCTGCCCACTCTGCCTTCCATTTTAGGGAAAGCCTTGGTCCCCATGAAGCCTCAGAGTGGGCCACGCAGATTTCAGTGTCTCCCGCACACTGTGTACAGAAACACAGTGCTTCTGTAGCGATTTGTCTTGGAAGTGAACTGAGGCAGCAGCACTCATGCTTCCCGACATGGCACAAAAGCCACCCTGGGTGCCCGGGAGAGGGGAAGGTGTGCGGTCCACGGTGCTGCCCAGGGTGAGCCCTCTGGTGGCGATGAATTCTGTCCTGCCCAGAGAGGAAGGGTGAGCGGAATTAGACAGGTGATGGACTGTGACAGCGTTCCTCGAAGGAGCGGGCGTCAGTTGTAGGTTGAGGACAGAGGAGGCGCATACACAGCTGTGCTCCTGCGGGGGTCTCCGGGCTCCTCTCCCTCATAGGAGCCAGTTGGCACAGACCGTTCCCGGGCTCCATCCTCTCAGGCAGGGGGAGGTGTTGGGGCCACGGTGAGGCTGTCACAGGATGCTCAGAGGAGAGGACTCATGCGACCATCTAGTTCCTTCTGCTCCAGAAGGACAATGCCAGGCCCACATTTACCTCTTGACTTCCTCCTCCCCTCTCTTTCCCTTCTCGTTATTTTTAGTCACTTAATCCTTCTTTTTTGTTGTTTTGTTTTTTTGAGACCGGGTCTCGCCTTGTAGCTGGCTTTGAACTCAGGCAGTCCTCCTGTCTTTGCCTCCCGAGTGATGGGATCAGAGGTGTGAGCCCCCGTGCCCAGAGATTTATTCATTCTCCGACTCCACAGCCAGAGCTGTGCCTCTGTCTTATTTGTGCCAGCACCTCTGCTTTCCCAGCGTGCCGAGTGCTTGCCGGACACTTGACATCTTCCCTTCAACCTCCCTGGAGCTGTCCTTGTCCCTGCAGCTACTCTTTGACACTGGGGCCTTGTTTTGTTGGCCTCTGCGCTTGGAGCTCTTCCCGAGGCCTGAGGGTTTCTGATGTCTTCACTTGGCTTGTCAAGGTTTAGGGGGAGAGGACATGGCATTTGAAGTAATATTTTAAAGCAGCATAGCCCGAGAGTGTTAGGAAACAGTTTTGTTGCCTGGTGGCTTTATCTTGGCGATTTTCTTTGAATTGTAGGCTGTTTTGCAAGCTCTCTCTCCGCAGCCCAGTGGTCCCTGAGTGGCCTGGAGAAATACGTAGCAGTCCTTATATGGGACAAATATTCGCCTTGCTCCCTTGGCGTGGAAACCAGCCAGACGTGTGGTCATCCCAGGGATGCGTTTCCTCAGGGGCTGCGGGTTCCGCCTCTGTGGGGTCAGACGTGGGGTGGGTTCCGCGAGTGGCTGGGATGTGTGGCTGTTATGTGTGGCTGACACCACGTCCTCCTTCTAGGTGAGGTCTCGCATGCTCAGCCTCTGTGGGTTCTGGGGAAGCAGTCAGTGACCTGGAAGCAGCTGTGGACTCCAGCCTGACTGAGTCTGCTGGCCTCCGCCCCCTGCAGAGGGCCAGCTGTGTGAGGTTTCCTGACCCAGGGGAAGCCAGTGTGCCCAGGGCCAGCTCCTGGGCCCGGGCACTGAGCATGGCGGCTGCACCTCTGGAGGGTGATGGCTGTGAAAGAAACCGGCACTGTGCTGGGGAGTCAGGCTTGGGACTTTTTCTTAGGAAATTTCCCAGGGAAAAAATTCACATAGTTAAGCGGAGATTGTTTTCATTAAGGAAGCAAGAAGAAAAGAACAGTGTAACAGCGTTAAAAATAAACACAAACCTCATTGTGGAATGTCTGTCTCCTCCAGTCTCTTCGGTTCCGTGCGTGTGTCCCTGCGTTAACTGACTGCGTTCCTCTTGAGTCGTGTCCGCATTGTTTCCAGTTATTCTCTAGGTCCCTTAATGTTGCTGTGTTTTGTTATTTTTACACTTAATAGTCCATAAAGTCAGGGCAGTTGAATTTCCCTATGATCCCAGATAGAGGACGTTTTGCACTGTTGCCTAATAGAAATACTGGAGGACTGTACGAAACAGGGGTGCGAGTGCATCACCTTTTATATTTTAATTATTTTCTCTTGTAGTTTTAATTATTCATCCACCTTAGGGTGAATTCTCAGTAGTTGAGTTGCAGAGTTAGAGTAGAAATCTTTCTTTAATGTCTTTTTTTATTATTATGTTGCCGAATTGTTTTCCAAAAGTTTCTGCCCATTGACAGAGCTACCAATGAGTTGGTTTCTCTCAGCAGGGTAAGAAGAACAGGGTGAGTTTCTCTGAGTTTGTTGGGCTAAAAACTTGTTTTTTTGCCCCTTTATTGCTAGTTTACCTTATATTGCTGTAAGTTTTTTTGAGACAGGATTTCGCTTTGTA
>PVIR01040063.1:0-13118 GCA_004026965.1 Petromus typicus | reverse complement strand
ATGAGAGTCAGGCAGTAAGGTCCTAACTGTGGGGGAATCATTAAAAGAGAGACACAGAGAATTGTTGAAAGCCTAGGGAATTTGCATTCACCAACATAGGTAATGCAGAGGGAAAAGTAGGTTTTTAAGGAAAGATAACAACTTTATAAGAAATATGGAGTTTGGTTTGCCTATAACTTTTCCAAGGGAAAGGACATAAATAACCCATGATTGAATGAACTGATTTCTAGCGCAAGCTGTGGGACTGAAAGATGAATAGCAATAGGCTGATCCATGAGCATGTTCAGCCTTATCCTTGGAAGTTCCACTGATGAACCAGAGGAAAGGACCTGAAAGTCGTTCTGTTTTGAGAAAAAAAGTAAGAAATCTTAGGTATTAAAAAAGAGAAACCCATAGAGAATAAGATCAAATTATCTTTGTGACAGGAAATAAACACTGGGCCAAGGCATTAGCTTAACACATAAGAACTAAATAAAAAGAACTTTGAAATTTTCCTCTAAAGATAAAAAATGTGACCTACTCTGTGATTGCTGCAGAGGGGACAGAGGCAGATTTCAGTAGATGTATGTTTGTCATTTTAGAGACAGAGAGCTTTTCTTGATAAGATAAATATCATTGTAAAATAAACCCACAGAAGCATTTTCAGAAGCACAGATTACTTACTAATGACTCAAAAGGAGATGCCTCATCGGTGAGGTTGGTTCACTTTACAGTGAATGTAATCGTAACATAAGATTAATTGTGATGTTTTATTCACTGTTTTATTCAATATTATTTTATGCGGAGGTCAGGAGCACTAAGCATTCCATGCATCTGACTTTGATCACTGAATTTCATGCTACAACTTTAGGGTGATACTGACATAGAGAATTATGCTACTTTCTGACAATTTAATCCTCCTCTACCAGAAAATTCACACAAAAATGGTGAAAAGAAGCCTCTTGTGTCCATGTCTAAAACAACTGTTTGACTCATAATGCTCTCCTCCCTTTACTGGACCAAGCAATTTCTCATTTACCTGTAAATCTTTCTAACAAAGCTTGTGGTTTTCACTTGGGAATGATTTTTTTTCATGAGTTCAAATATAAAAGATGTGTGTTGGACTGTAGTAAGAGATTTGTACAACCTGTAGATTGGTATAATATAGTAATAGTTTCAAAGTTGTCTTACCTGATAAATGCATCTGCAATGACATCAAATGGTGTTTGGGAAACTGTGTACAGGTCAGACTGCTGTTTCTCTCAGAAACAGTGAGTGTGTGGGAGGAGAAATGGGAGTGTGTGGGAGGAGAGACGGCAGGGAAGGGAAGCAGGGCTCTGTCTGTGCAGGAATCAAATAGTCTGAAAATCCTCATCTCAAAATGTGTTTCCTAGAGTTGTAAAATGATAAGTGAAATGTATTTCAAAGTACACATATCTTAATTGACTGTTAATAAGTAATATCTTCTTCAGGATTATGATGAAACTACAACTATATACCAAGCACAAATCTGTATAGTATAAACTGCTTAGTAGGAAAGAACCCTATATGTGAATAGTAGTAAGATTCATGGCCCCAGAATGCATATTAATTAAAGAGGTATATTGAACAATTTTGCAAAAAGAGCTGTTCACATCCTAAGATCCATGTGTGTATTTTGACTTTTTCCATGACATCAAACAGCTAAAGCACTGCAAAAAATGATGTTGGTATCACAGAAAATAGTGTATAAAAACCAAGAAAGCCATAAGGGGTTTACCCATTTTTAGTGTGTTTTAGAGAATATGAATTTTTTTTCTTCCTTAATTTTGGGCAGTTACGGAGTTGGAAGAAATATTATATTAATGACTACAACAAGGTGAAAGTAAATGCATTTAATAATCAACCAAGGTGGCCAAAATATGTGATGAGTGCTTACTTTTTGAAAAAAGAAGACTCATGTAAACAATTCCATTAAGCCTTCCCCCATATTACCTTCGCTGTTGCTCAGAACACACAAATCCGTCGTTCCTGCCATTCTCCGAAGCAGTTCTGGAGGTCCTCTTCCATATATTTCTTAGGAGTGCTGTGGTATTCAAAAACACAGTGAATGCTGCTGCCAACCGCCTCCCCAGTGAAATGGCAGGGACAGGCCCCCAGAAAATTGCCACTGTACCCTCATCCACCTTACCCACCAGATCTGGCACTGGGAGACTCCTGGATGTTCCTCAGAGATAAACACGCTGAACTGATTCAGAGCTACAAGGCGCCATGTCAATACCCCGGTGGTCCCCCAACAGAGGACGTGGAGGACTGCTCTGAAAAGTAGCGAGAACGCTCGGTGTATTCAAAGGCAGGGGAGAGGTGTCTGGCGGGAATTCACCCTATGTGTCCCGCGCTGTAACGCTCTTTAAATCTAAGTATTCAGTTTCACAAAGGCAGTATGTTTGGAGAAACAAAAACTAAAATGGCCAAAGAGAGGGGGCGGTGAATCCCAACAGCGAGGTTCTCATGAGCCCGCTCTGAAAACTGTGCTCGTAAGGCCTGAGGTTTGGGTGCGTGAGCTCCAGAAATCTTCTTTTCACATATTTTTTTAAATCTGGTGAATCAGGAAACTATTCAATCTAGTTTAATTTTTCTAGAACTTTAATATGTACTTTTCAGAGATACTGTAGAAAAATATATCTATATAAGGTTTATGTATATAACATTCCCATGATTTACTAGTAGTCAATAAATTAAAGTTATTTTCCCAGTTTAGCTGTAATCTAACATCAGAAAATACATTACATAAAGGTATAAAATGTTTCAGTGGTCGTAGCTTATAAATATACCACACTCGATGAAGTTCACCTTCTATATATTTTGCAGCTAAAATGATCCAAAGAAGGAAAAGGGAAAGATCCATTCATCGTAGAATAGCACATTATAACATAAAAAGTCCTGAAAAGTCCAGTTTAGTTTTTTTTTTGTTGTTGTTGTTGTTGTTGTTGTTTTTTTAGGTTTTTTTTGAGACAGGGTCTCGCTTTTGTGGTTCAGGCTGGCCCTGAGCTCAGCCTCCAACTCACATCACAGCAATCCTCCTGCCTCTGCCTCCCGAGTGCTGGGATTACAGGCGTGAGCCACCACGCCCGGCACTCAGTTTAGTTTTTGACCTTAACTAAAATCCATATGTAAAATTAAGTGATACCCAAATGAGTTTAACCTATTTGGTAAGATTGTACATGAGGTTGGAGTGAGAAAAAGAATGGTCTAGAAGTGAAGTTTGGTAAACTGAATGACATGGTACATTTGATGGCCAGAGAATTACAAAACAAAATGGATGACTCTCATGGTCCCTGGTGCGCATGTATCTCATCAGTCTGTTTCAAATATAAAAAATCAATGAGGCCAAGTAAGACTCTGGAAGTACTTAAACTTCATTTTAATAATGAATTTAGAGGAGGAAAATGAAAACCGTTCATTCTGGCCCTGCCTCCATTTCACTGTAACTCAAGCACATTGTATTTTGAATTCATTTGATTTAAATGAATAGACTGTTTAACACATTTTACCATACACTACCTTGGGCCATGGCAAAATGGGTGAAAATAGGAAACCTTGTAAATCTCTCAAACATTAGCTGATGCTTGGTATTAGTTTAATAAAATTTTGTTGAGCCAAGATGTATCCCATGGAAATGTGAACTACTCAAATTTGTAAAAAGCCACCTGTATTTTTAATGGGGTATTTACTGCTAATTTGTATTCATTTAAATTCCATCCGTGTTTGACGCCACAAAACTGAATTTTTCATACATCATTTCATTACATGAGTGATGTAAGAATTGAATGTTTCTTCAGCTCATTCAGTATTCTAACGAACTCAGAATACAAATTTTGTACCATTAAAAATAATGGAATCTCACTCTCTGTCAGCCATTTAAATGCTTCAGAACAGTCCTCATTTTATTTTTGGAGGTGTACACAATAAATCTCATTATGAAAATTACCATATTCAAGCTATCTTAATAATGCACATGCTGATATCTCTACTAGTTTCAAACAAACAACGGTGAAAATTATGCCAGCCCCAACAATAGGCAGGAAATGTTATTGAAAAATAAACTATTTTCTCTTATTTGTTAGGGCAAAATAGCTTCTTTGCTCATTTAACTAACTAAAAGACATAGATTCTGAACATCCTAGTATTCTGTGTCTGTGGATAGAATCTATCACAAAAGATGCTTGTCAGGACCTTATTTCCAGGTGTGCATGCTTGCGTGTCAGCATGCAGAAAATATCAACAAATAAAATCAAATTTCAGTAAATTTTGTGTGTGGGTTAAATGGATAGAGAGATCTATCTTGAGTGCTCTTTGAACTGATTCACCAGCTCGATCGCATTGTTGTTTTCATCTGCAGACCATTTATATCACAGTCTCTTTCTGAGACAAGAACACTCGACGCCCCTGAGCCTACCCCCTTCCCAGAAAAGCACTGTTCTTTGATCAGTACACCTATTTGGACCCATCCCTGCTCCCCTCAAAGAGACAGAGAACATTGCTCTGTGCAGCCAGATGCTATTTCACTTGAACATAACAAGAAGAGAAACTCAGCCAGAGGACAGTTTGCATCAGTGTTCTCCTACTGCGGTGCCTGGTCCTTCACTGGCTGCACTCACAGGCCACTTCTCTTGTTCTGTGCCAGCTACCTACTTGCACGGATGCTCTGTTGCTAGAGAAAAAAGTCAGTACAGAACTATGACTCTTGCAGGTGCAGCTGTACCCACCTAGTAAGGGAATTTTCTGAATTCCCCCCTCACTCCTCCCTCAGACTTTCAGAAAGATAAAATCACTTATATATATTTCTACCTAGTTTTGTTAAAGACATTTTTGGCTCTCTCAAATACAGTATGACTGACAGCCTCTATGTTGCCTAACTACTCTCTAAACAAACTCTCTGACATTTCTCAGTTTCTTGATTTTTTTCATTGAATCTAAATGATTTTAGAGTTAGATTTAAATTGCAATCTCATGTACCTCAGCATTCTAATTCAGTTATTTAATCTCCCTGCTCAATCTTGTAATTCTTATTTTATTTATCTTTTATTTTTTTGAGATGAGATCACTCTACATAATTCCAGCTAGCATTGAACTCAACTATGTAGTTCAGGGATGCCTTGAACTAGCCACAACCCTCCTGCCTCAGCCTTTTGAGTGCAGAGAAGATAGGCTTGTTCTACACAGTCAGAAAATTCTACAGTTGTTAAACGGATGTGTAAAGCTGGCCCTCCATATCTCTTTAGCTGGTTTAAGAATCAAATTAAGTATTATTTAATGGAATAAAATGTAATATTTTAATTAAATACAGTAATTTAGATGATGTCAATTTAAAAATACATATTTAACATGTATTTTTTGAAATTCATTGTTAAAAGTAAGTAGAACACACAGCTAAAATGGCAATCTATTTTTGCCCATTTAGCTTTCATTCCTAACATGTCTTAAACTTTATTGTTACCACTTGGATGGAAAGCTAATAAGGAAAGTTAGGAGAATTATTTACTGATTAGTTTACTTTTTGTTATGTAATAGAATACATTCTGTTGTGCAGCGTAGAAAACATACTAAAGTATGTTTAGAATAGAATGCATTCTATCTTTGTATGTAGGATATAGTCACGGAACACAATTGTTCATCAAGGAGGAGTCACTTGGTGATTGATTTCTCAACTGGAGAATGAGGTTTGAGTCTGTATCTTATTTAAAAGGATGATGTATATACAAGACTTAAATTTCTATACCAATTGTAGCTTAGATGAAGGCACAATTCAGTCATTGAGAATTTCTAATCTCGTTTTTATAATTAATTAGGAAGTAATTTTAGAAAATCACACAAAAGAGACAACATCCTATTCAACCATCCCTATGTGACTTGAGAATGACCTTCTTTCCTCTGTCGCACAGGTTTTGGGGGTGACTTTAGCGATGTCAGTCAGGACTGGAATTATGAAAGTAACCGAGTAGATACTGGATCAATAACTTTTTTTCCAAAAAGCATGGAATGATTTTATTCAATGAGATTAAAATGTATTGGTGTATTTTAAAATGTGCTGGTAGCTGTAATAATATTCACCTTCCTGTCACTTTCTGTCCTGCACCTTTTATATGACAATGAGAATCTTGATTTGGTCTGAGAAATTAAAGGCCCACTCGCCACTTCCTGGCTTTGTGGCCACACACAAATCATTTCATCTTTTTGAACCTTCAGACTTTTCTTCAGAAGAGGAAATAAGGACATCTACTTCATTATCAAGAGATTTGGAGATAGTTTAATGAATGCAACACACATGTATCATTATGGTTTATGTTCTGTTGTCCCACAAAGCCGCCTACAGTTTTAGGTGAGGCTTTCTCAGAGTTGGCTGAATCTGGAGTTTGTGGTGCAGTGCTAGGCCCAGGGGCACTAGGATTAAGGGTGTGAGTGCTGCTTGCCAAAGCAGTCAGTGTAAGAGGAAAGGGGCGGAAAGATGCTGTTGAGGTCCCTTGTTGCTTTTTTTTTTTTTTTTTTTTAAGGTTTTTTTGAGACAAGGTCTCACTTTGTGGTTCAGGCTGGCCCTGAGCTCAGCCTCAAGCTCACATCACAGAAGTCCTCCTGCCTCTGTCTCCCAAGTGCTGGGATTACAGGTGTGAGCCACCACGCCCGGCACTGTGGTATGTTGTATTGGTTGCTGCTGGGGTAAATCTCCATGCTCAGTATTGTATGTGGTTTCCAGGGATTATAACCTGGGTCCTTACACTTCCAAGACAGGCACCAGAACCACTGAGCTATATTCCCATGCTCCAGTCCCTTGTTGCTTTTGCTCTCTTATGGCTACCATGAACCCTTTCTCCTCTGGAAGGCGTCTGCCATGCCACCCTGGCTTGGAATCGGATCCTTGTGGACTAAACCCTGTACAAACTGTGAGCTAAATAATCTTCTTCCTTTAGCTCTGGGTATCAGGTATTTTGTCTCAGCAGCAAGAGAAAAGTAACCAAGGCAGGTACTGAAAGGTGACTTTCATATTTGGTCTGTGCTAAGATTTCAGTTAGAATACTCACACCTGTTTGCTAAGTACTAAGGTTTTCTTACTTGTTTGCTATGGAAAGTTCATTCATATTCATTTTTATAACAAGTGGAATTCAATGTAACACTATGTGTGGAAGTACATAGAGTAGGTAGCCAGTAACTGGTTTTTAGGTCAATTTAAAACTGAATTATTTCTGCCTTCCCCATTAAAGGCATAACTGTAAACTCAGGTTCACTGATTTCTTTTAAAGAAAGGAAGGCCTGATTGTTGACAATACACGATCGTTTACCTTCAGCCCATTTCATTTGCCGCAGGTACTGCCGGAGAAGGAAAACAGACAGGAGCAAAGTGAAAAGCAACAGGCAAGGTTTCCTGCTGCGGGCCTGCGGGCCGGTGATTAGGCAGGTGTGGAAATGAGATAAAGTTCTCAGTGCTCCCCGGCTCCGCGTGCAGTGGTGCTATTTTGGGACCCTCCCTCTCCGGGGTGCACCCACCAGGCCTCTTAATTACCTCCCTGCACGCTGCCTCTGCTCTCTTGCTCGGCCTGAGCATCACAAACCAGACGCAAACAGAACCCGAGCAGCAGTCAGGCCCATGAGCTTCCTGCCTTGATATGTACCTTCAGGAACAAATGAGCCCCACAAGGCCTCCTCCATGATATAATCTTCAAGATAGTATTTTATTTTCCCAAGAAAATTTCGTAACTCTGGGCTAGCAGAGAAAAGTTTCTGAGAAGCATCCAAAGCCTGTAATGTGACCCGGAATTAAACTCTTTGTAACAGGAAACAGTCTTCGCACCGTCCTGAAGGGGAAATCCGTGAGATTTCAGAAGAAAGACCCTTTTTAAATTATTCCACATTACAATGGAGAAGAATCAAGTTTAGAAGCCAATTTTTTTTGTACATTACTTAGAATACATAAATAAATTTGGAAATTTTGGGGGTTTTTTATAAAAATACTTTTGGAGTTCTTACTGTATAAGGTAAAGAAGCAAGAGAGATGAGAGGGGAGATGAACTGAATCAAATTACTGTATCATATTTGTCTTCAAAAGTTTTATATAAAAAAATTTCTGTGGGCCAGCATAGACACCAGGAAACCTCACAGACCCTACAAAGGGAGGCAGTTTTCTCTCAGGGGTCCTTTTAATGCAGAAAGCAGTGAGCAGAGAGATTGATTGATTGATTGATTCTATAGCCTAAAAGAAATGTTATGGGGCCACTACAGAAAAAAAATTTGATCTAAACCTCTAAAAATGATCTAATCAGAGTTCACATTTTCAGACCGTCACTAAGCCTGGGAAGCAGAGTAAAGCCGATGTGACCCTAGTGGAGCACAGTTTCTGCTTCAGCACCACATGTGATTTTGGTCTGTGCATTTTCCTGAAAGACCATAGTCTGGGAAGGCTAACCCAAGCTCAGGGGCATGAGCGAACGAACCATGGAAACAAACAATCCATCCCTGACTTCTACCTGGTATTGGTGCAACTAGGGCAGAAAGGGAAGGTGAGGCAGGCTTGGAAAGGAACACTAGCCCACAGATGGCGAAACCTTTGGAGCCCAGATGCCAAACTGCAGACTGAAACCACTTATCACCAAGTGCCAACGCCACCATTAAATCTGAAACCCGAGGTGTTGGTTTAGAGAATAATAACAGTTATCAATGCTCGACAGCTGGGGCAGTGTGGCTCACATCTGGCAGAGAGGGGTCTGTGTGCCTTCTGTAGCACATGGGCCATAGTTTGTCACCCCTGCACTAGCCTTAAGAAGTGATAGATCATAAAGGGCTTCAGAAGTAAGAATTTTGAGTTTTTTTTGAAGGTAAGCTTGACCAGATTTTTAATTCAGAACATTCATTCTGGCAACAATGCAGAGAAGACTGTAGAAGAGAAAACGAAGGAGACCACCAGCATCAGTTAGTCCAGAAGTAATGGGATTCCACTTAAACAACAGTGGTTAGAGTGGAAAAGAAAGGCAGAGACTTGAGACTGAGGACTTGTAGTCTCTGCACCTGACTGTGTGTTGGCAGTGAGGGAATCCAAAGGAGTCATCCTGCATTCTGTTTGGCACTTGCATTTTTCACTTTATAATAAAGGGACACAGAAAGTGGCTTGTGCTTGGATATAAACTGTTGCTTAGCTCTGGATGGTGCTCTACAAGTTTGGAAGAAAATCAAGAATTCTTTACTATGTTGGAGAAAAACTAGTTGTATGTGCCTGCCTCCAATGAAAAGCCTAAAGTGAACTTGTATTATATATTGTCAAGCAGCTCAGGTGGAGACGTTTGGTTTCATAAATGACAAACACAGCATTCTTTGCATCCAAATAGCAGTCAGCTCATTCCCCGTTTGTGGCTATCTCTGTTTGCACTAGCTCAGCTTTTCTGGAATTTCTGGTGAACTTCTACAAATGAAGTTGTGAGGCACCTTTGAAATACTTCTGGAGCATTGACTTGGTGTTGATGGCCAAATGATTTGTGTGTCACTTGAACAAATGCAAAGTTTGAACCTTATTTCATCAGCACTTTGTGTTTTCTAGAGAATATATTTAGGATGTGTCAAACAGCATTTGTCTCTTCCTAGATTTCAAATTCTAAGATGTCCACCTTTACTCCTAAGGCACTGAAATATATGTGCCAAGAATCATGATTCTTTCTTTAGCTAGAATGATTTGGTAATAATTTGAAAGATAATAGTAAAATAGAATACTATTTTACAAGTTTCTCTCAATGCTAATGAAGTTAGAAAGTCTCACTTAAAATAATGAGGGAATGTCTACTGATATGAAGGAAATTCATGAGCCTAGAATGCTTCGTAATAGCTTTGCATGATGCTAAAGGGATAGTTTTTTTTTTTTCTAAAATATTCAGAAGACAGTAGTAATAATTTTTTGGAAAAGATAAGATCTTAAAATGTAAATGTGCAAATATCATCCAAATCCTTAGGTTAGAAATTATCACTGGAAACTCAACTCTTAAGAAAGAGTTTCTACCATGATAGTTGAGTAAATTCTAACACAGTTTTACTTGTACATTTTCCTCTGACCAAAGATCCGTGCCAAAGCTTTGCTCTTTCCTGTTCACATGCATTCTGAGCTGTGTCATGTTACACTTTCTACCGATTGACTTGGATTAGGTTTGGATGGCTGCTGTGACAAAATATCAAAAACTGGAGGCCTTGATATAATGTAGACTCTTTCTTACTTTGCTGCCTAGGAGTTCAGAATTAAAGTTTTGACAGGACCAGGTTCTCTGAAGATCTAAGAAGTCATTCTTCATGGCTTTTGTGCTTCCAGGAACTCCTTTCCTTGCTGTGGCCACATTGTATCTCCAACTCTGTCATCACACAGCTGCTCTCTGTTGGCTCCGCCCACACACCTTTCTTCTCTTATGAATGTAGCGGACATTATGTTGAAGGTCCACTGATGCCCACAACTTCCTCATTCTAACTTCTGTTAGAACTTGCCCATTCTTTATTTCTATAAAGACATCACTTCCAAATAATCCCATGTTTTGTGGTTCTAGCAAGATAACATCCTGGGGTGATGGGGTACCAACAATTACTGCATAGCAAGGCACTTAACTGATCTGGCTTGGTTATAGTTGTACAAGCATTTGTCTTTTTCCAACTAAACTTACTTTAATAACCGATAACTTGTTTTAATACTTTTTGTACTTCCAGTAAGTTCTTATCTCATGCTTGACATTAGGTAAATATTTAATTCAATTGTCTTGACTTCTGCTGTACCTAGCAGATTGAATCCATATGTACCGCTGCTGTCTGAGAAACCTACCAGCCTTATGACAAAGACTAACAAAAAGTCAATATCTATCATGAAAGAATGGGAGATAAAACTTCAGCTGGACAGAATATACGAGCATAACTTTAGAAGAATTAAATCAGGTGCAGCTATGTTAACTATATCAATGAGACAAAAGGAGCTTAAACATGCAGAAAGAACAGATGAAAATGAGAGGCAAGTTGATTTTCCAAAAGATTTCTCAAGAGGTTCAGGAATTAGAGACACGCGTCATGGAAGGCAGAAATGAAAGAAGAGCCTGAAACAGGAAGAAACAGTGGAAAAATCTGCTTCAGTGACAGATTCTTGGGATCCACACCCAACCCCATGCAAAGAGTAGCTCCCCCATCACAGATCCTAAAGCAACAACCGACTAATGAGAAAGGAATTGCATGTGAAGACACCAAACCTTGGAGGGTTGAGCTTCCATGAAAGTCTTCACAGGAATCATAAGCTAGTTCTTCTTCCACTTGAAGCCCTGTACCAAACAACATGCTGTCATTATTTTTTGAAGGATGACATTCTAAAAAAATTTAAAAAAATAAAATTTTGTTACTACAGAGTTACATTTACTGCATAATTATGTTACAATAAATGTTGTCCAAGTGAAAAATAATGGAAAATGCATTTGTAACAGTGTGACTCACTATGAGAAATTTAAGCGAAGGGTTACATGCTCAACTATTTCAAAAGTCACATTAAGTGCTGTGTGACCCATTCACTGGAGAAAGGCAGGTGACAAAACACATGTAGTTAGATGACACTTCACCGCAGCCAGTGTTCACATCAACCAGATTTGTAAATCAGTTGTGCTCATAAAACATTCGGCATCAGCAATAAATGAGAAAATTATTAAAAAATAATATAGGTGAACTAATACATAAACCATGTATGGATGACATCACTAGTAAACTGTGTGCATACCAAAGAGAAATACGGGGGCCCTAAGTGTCCTATAAAATGACAAACAAATGAAAGGCTTCAGGTAGATTAATGAGGGTGGAATTTTCATTCTTAAAAACCCAAAAGTTTTGTTTCTCCTCATAATGTGTATCTTACCCAGATGAAATCCTTTTTTAATTTAAGAATCTCATGAAGACAAATAACTAGGCTGTGTGGATAGAGATTCACTGAGAAGCAGAAACTTGGGCCATCATGTTACTGGTTTCATCATTTCATGATGACTAAGATGTGGTCTTCCCTAAGGGGCAGGGCCTTTTACAATAAGTAGACTGGAATCTATAGTGACACACAAATGATCCAAATTCAGAATTCAAAGACAAGTAAGTGCAGGACTTCATTGTAAAAATCATTGTTTCTTGTCCCTATCACTATCAGTACTTTGGACCTGAAAGTTTTTTGTTCCTGGATCCTGCCTGTGTGTCGCAGGGCATTTAGCAGCAGCTCTGGGCTCTACATACCAGATGGCACAAACAGTGCGATTATCCCAGCCCCACACACCAGAGGGCGCATCAAATGTACCTGCAGGGACAAAATCTCCATTGGTTCATAACCAGTACTGTAAACCTAGCTTTCTGCATATTTGATTAACTAATGCTAACCTAATGAAATCTGCTCATTACCAAAATTAACACACTCTATAGCTAATCAATCAGTTTGCTATTCTATCGGATTTATTCCACACTTCCATATATTTGCTGGAGACACTATTAGTTTTTCTTGCCATCCATACTCCTCATCTGCCAATAATCATGATCTACATTATAATTAGAGTCAAACCTGAAATGATTTGGGTAATAATGAAATTGGCACAGAAAATATGGAGCGTATTCAAAGTATATTAATTAGCCAGCACATTTAAGTCTTTTATATTAAGAAAAATGGACTTGGTTTCTATTTCATATCCATTGTAATGGAAACATGTTTTAAGCTGGTGTTGCTGACAGGATTAATAACTACTTTCTGGTCTACTCATATTTTATAAGTTTTTATTATATACAATTTATAATGAAATTCTATTGAGCAGCTAATGGTTGGCTTCTAATTATTCAGTCTGTAAATAATTCAGGTCAATTTGAGGAGAGGAATTAAATATAGACAAGCTAAGGGAATTTTCTCCTGCCTGCTCTTGTCTTTCTTCACTAATCCTTATCTTTTCTTCCTGCTCTGGTCTCTCTTTTGCTGCTCCACTGATTTGGTTATCAGAATCTTTGCAGCATTTCAAAACTCTTCAAGTTCCCTCCACACTTCCCAAAACAGTTAAGAAAAGTGGCTATTAGACATTTTATAATTAATGTTCTTTTAACTTTCTCCTCTCATTTAAACTAGAGTCTTGCCCCCTTATAACTTTTGACTC